>SNQJ01S0036673.1:101900-126027 GCA_010110895.2 Picea sitchensis
CAAATCTTGTATGCCAAACCATAGTTTCATTCAGGGTGGATGCACTCTGTGCATATGGTTGAATCAGATTTGCAGTTCTGAGGGTAAGGGGAAACATCCTATTTGGAGTCATGTGGATTTCAGAAATCAATTTTCTGCTTGGGATTTTGTCATATATCTTGCAAGATTCTCCCTCAAAAAGTACCTTATAGACATGTTCAATGAGCTATCCTACACTTAACAAATTATGTTTCAAATCTGGAACATGATAGACATTGTTTATGTCTTTCTTTACATTTTGTTTAGTAAGAATAGGAACAACTCCTTTTCCTTGAACTTTGACTAAGAAATAATTTCCAAGTGTAATATCAAATGAGATTGAAGAATCAATGCATGAAAGTAAATCTTTGTTACCTATCATGTGATTGCTGCATCCACTATCCAACAACCATAGATCTTTAGGTTGTTGTTCAGTCTTGTGGCATGAAAGAAACATACCTCCTGAGTTTTCTCCCGTGTGATGTGACACATGTTCTCTGCCTGAGAGCTGATCTACTTGCTTCTTCCTGCATTTAGATTCATAGTGCCCATACTTTTTTCAGTAATAACATTGTATGCTTGTTTTGTCATTTGATCTTCTCCCTTTGCCTCTTTGAGGCTGGAAATTCTGAGGTTGATTTTGTTGTTGATGTCTGTGACCTTGGAAATTTTGATTCAGTTATTGTTGTCTGTTACCTCCACTAGAGTGAGGGTTACTTTGATTGATCCCTCTTCCTTGGTGACCTCTGCTTCTTCCTCTGCCTCTCCCTTTGCTGAAGGAGAATTGAGTTTTGAAAGCATTGGAGATTGACTCATCTGTGAGATCCAGTCTGGTCTCATGTGTCACCAGAGAACCAATTAGTTCATCTGTTGAAAAACTTGACAGATCCTTGGATTCAAGGATTGATGTTACAACCATTTCAAATTTCTTTGGTAAACTTCTGAGGATTTTCTCAACAATGCGTTGATCAGTGATGGTTTCACCAGTCAGTCTGATCTGGTTCACGATGCTCATGACTCTGGTCATGAACTAATCCACATTTTTGGACTCTGTCATCCTTAGAGTCTCGAATTGCGTCCTCAAGGTCTGCAGTTTAACTGTTTTGACCCTATCATTTCCTTGGTAGGAAGATTTAAGGATGTCCCAGGCCTGTTTTGAAGTACCAGCGCCTATGATTTTTGAGAATATTGAATAATCCACATAATTTTGAATCCAAAATTTAGATTTATTTTCTTTGTTCCTCTGTGTTTCCTGAGCAATTCTCTATGGATTTGACCTAGCAGAGAGGGCTGCTGGATCTGGTTCCACATATCCAAGATCCACTGGTTCCCAACACTCTTGTGCTTGCAAGAACAATATCATCTGAAGAGACCAGAACTCGTAGTTCTTTCCAAGAAGAATCAAACCCTGAGTTGGTCCTAAATTGCTAATCGTCGCCATCTTTTAAGGAATTAAGAAAAACAGACGAAAAATTATTACTTACTTGTCTCCTGCGTGTAATTTGTAGTGACTTCGGAACTCTGCATTCAAGATTTCACGAGTTTTTGGCTTCGCGATTTTGACGTCGAGACTTCATGATACGAGTCCTCCGATCTCTTGTCTCGCCAACCTCCGATCTCCGAAACGTCCATTTGTCGATGGCCAAAGAGAGCTTATCGGGCTTGAATTGGCCCTTAGTCTCTGTTCAATGTGACCACGTGTCTTAATGTTAAAGCTCTACGGGCTTTTCTGGTTCTTTGTCATTCAATTTGCCAAAAATGCATAATTTGTCTTTGGACAAATGAACAATCCAGATCTACTGATGACCTGACGGTCCAGATCTTATGACCATAACTCATAAGACCGCAGTCAAACCTCTTATTGGGATGCAGGGTTTCGAAAGTCAAAATGTATTGGACCTCTTGTCCATGGAATCCCCGATTTCCCGATTCTCGATTTCACGATGGATGACCTTTCCTTTCAGGAAATTTCCCGATTGCTTTGATCTCCATCACGCGTCCTCCTATATTGGATGGTCCTGAATTCTCCTCGTGAATTCACGATTTGATATGTTCCGGACGTCTCATCTCCAGGATCCACGAAACGTTGAACCCCAGTGTGCCGATTGGCTCTCCCGATCTCGCCCACGTGTCTCCTCAAAATGGACAACTCCGATCGTTTACGGGTTTTCACCATAAAGAAACCCGATCACTTGTACTCAAGATTCGCGATTTATCGAATCCCGATGTGCCGATGGACTCTCCCCTTTCGAGATTTTTCCCGAGCCCTCGGATTTACGCCACGCATCCCCTTAAGATGGACGGTCCTGATTCAACCTCGGGATATCGCGACTTGCGACTCCAAATCCTCTGCAACTTGAAACCCCGATCGTCGATATGCCGACGGTTTTTTCGATGTCCGCCACGTGTCTGAACAAATGGACGGCTATGATCTTATCGCTATTTCGTGAATCGCAATTTATTGAATTTCATCATGGAGTGTCTTTCGTCAACAAGACCTTTGATATCCCACACTCTGAAATGTCGATGGAGTGATGGCTTGGATCTACTGCCACCTGTCCTCTGAGATGGATGGCCCGTAGTCCTCTCAGGATTTCGTGATAAGTGATTTCGCGATTTCACGTATCGGGGTTTTGGAGAGAAGTCCTTCGCTTGTCCAACTCCCGATCCCCGATTTTGCGATGGGAAAAAAAATCGATGGCTCACGATCTTTCATGATCCAACGGTCCAGAATGACTCGTGATTTCGTGATTTGCGAATTCTCATGGAAGTCTTCTGACCTTTACACCTTGCGAGTCAGCGAAATGTCGAGATCTTGTCGCGTGTTTCTTGATGGACGGTCCAGATGATGTCGGGATTTCACGACTTCTCAAGACGAAATTTCTCCTGTGCGCTCCAGAGGACTAAACCTCGTGCACTTTCCTGCTGATCCAACAACTGTCGGTCCTTTGCGCAAGATATGACGACTGAAATTCTTTCACCTTTTCTGCTCTTTCTTCATCCCTTCTGAACTGGTTTCCCACTCTGGATCCGTTCATAGGATGAATCTTATGGCCTCAATGGATGTTCTTTGCACATTAGACGTGATCTTTGTTGCATTTGATGGAATTTTCTCCTGCGGAAGAAAAAATTTGTGAAACTTTCAAATATTTGAAAGAATTTCACGAATTCTTTGTTCTCTGCTGCAATCTTTGACAGCTTTGAGTGATTTCCAAAAATCTTTAAATGATTCTGTCTTCTGCAAGAATCTTTAACGATTTTGAATGAATTCTTCGAGTTCTTTAAATGTTCCTGTGTCTTGCAACTCTTCTTCATGAATCTTTGAAGATTCTTGAAAATTACAAGAATCTTTAAAGTTTCTTCTTCTGCACTTTCTTCTTCCTTGATATTTCGAGCATTGTACGCTCTTCTTTGACGCATGAGCTTGTTACAATGATATTTTGAGCGTATGACGGTCTTCTTCCTCGTGGAATTTTCTTGCAAGGATCTTTCAAGAGTATGACGAACAACTCTCCAAGCCTTGTGAAAAGTCTGTTTCTAATGCTCTCAAGATTCGTGTAAGCTCTGCGCTGTTTGAGGATCGTGTTGCTCTCCAGCTTGTGTGAAGAGGCTTACTGCTAAAGTTTTGATACCATGATAAATTGTGAAGCAAGAAATGCAGAGAGAAAGAATAGAACATAAAACAGTATATTAGAATATATGAAGAAGAGTACAATGAGAAGAAGATTCATATGCAAATAAAAAATAGTTGAGCTAAATAGGCTCAAGCAAATCAAGAATAGTAAGTACAGCTGGCCAGGACAACTGGCAGTGTACAGTCATCCTATTGAGGTTACATTATATTTAACATTCTGTAGATGCCTTTTCTTTGGGCATGTTTGTGGCTCGGGATGGATGTGTAACTCTCGGTTCTTGATGGATTGAAATGGAACCCTAGGTATTCTCATCATTCAACATCCCTACATGGATCGGTGATACCTGCTGTTGAGACAATATGGTTACACGAGTTCTACTCTGCGTTTCTTTTGTCCCTTTTGTTTTAACCTCCCTGCGTTTCATTTTTGCACGCCTGAGTGTTGGCGTGGGAATTTCAGGCTGGGTAGGTGCATGCACGGATGGAGGCAATGTCTCTAGAGGTGTGCTATGCCCATTACCAAAATGATTGTCGCCCATTTTTGAATCGCCTGGATTTAAGGACCCTGACTTGTCCCCACGTTTCTCCTTAAATTCTTGTCAGCTTGTTTTGGGGTTCGGTTAACACAGCTAGATGATTGACCCAGACTTATGTGCTCCTTTATAGGCACAAACTTCTATTGACCCATGTTTTTCCACTCCGACTTGAAAAATAGGGGTAGGTTATGATTGAAACTATGCGTGGTTTTTGTTAGCATGCAATTACGTTCTAGAAACCACTCAGCATCTTGGTTCCATCTCATTAAGGAAGTCAGGGCTGGTGTAGTTTCTGTTGTGGTTCCATCATAAGAACCGCTCGGCAATTCGGTTGACTAATAGTTGTTTGTGCTGGAATTTTTTTGAAAGTTAATTTCATCGTTATATCAATTTTGGCATTGTTTTTGAAAAAAAAAAGGGGCCAGCAAGATTACCTTTTTATTCTTTTTGAGCGAGGTGACAAGGTTTAGTTGATGAGCCCCCTCTTGAACTTATAGTTTATTTTTTTTTAAATGATTAAGTTGACCGAGACATTTAGTGGAATAAACCTACCTTTTTCATCCTTCATAAGTCCTTATATAGAAATTTGCATGACAATTTGTGTTACTGAGGAGTTGTAGACTTGTACCATCCTATTCGGATAAGTAATGAAATCGTTAGCACTTGAATTGTAATATTATTTAGTTGCCATGTTATGGTAACATAAAATGAAAAATATATTTTTATTCTATTGGATATGTTACTGAAGTTTTATTGTTATTGATAATATAATTTGGTTTAGTAATGAGTAGAAGCATTGTTGTTGTAATTTATATTGTTATTGAAATATGTAGAGGTAACATCATTGTAAAAGGTTGTTTCTAATTATGTAAGAGTAATGTTTATGCAATATAAAATAGAGTGTAATGTTAGTGTTAGATAACATATAAAAAGTAATGTCACTGTTATTTTGTTGCAACGTTATGGTAATCCTATGTTCATTGATGACATATAAATTGTAAAGGCGCTTGAACTAAGTACCATCAATTATTACGATTTAGTAAATGGGGATTTTGCATTTAGTTAATTTACATTATTTCAAGGTTTGGTTGGGTGACTCGTCAAATAATGGAAATTAAGTGGAGTAACGGATCTATGTTTAATGCCAATTGAGTTGTAGGTAATCCTGAGCATTGATTAATGGTTGGTTATTGTCGGTGTCCTCTTACTTGTGCCTTCCATAGAGGACGTGGTCGTTCTTTATCTTTTGTTGTACTTGGTTGTAAACAATTTATTGCTTGGTTTTCTTGTGTCGGGCAGGATGTAGACACCTCCATGTTCCTCAGAATAGTCGCCAGCCCTGAGACCTTAAATGGTTAAAATCGATGGGAACCTGGGCTTGAGCATTGCTTATGTGTCTTGGAGGTCCTAATCTTTGCAGGGTGGGACGGGCAAGTAGTCGATCTTTTTAATTTGTCGATTGATTGTTGTTCTTTATTGGCAGATGTTGATGTGCATCTTAGATATTTATGTTGATATCATAGTTTCATGCATCATGTTTCGTCGTCATGTGGTGGCACCGAGTATAATATCTTTTTACCCTTGTACACCCGCACACATAGAAAGAAAAAATTTTCACTTGATATAAGAGGGTTGTTATCGTAACGAGGAGGATTGTTACAATGTGGTTATCCTATTCTTTAAGGTGTTATTGTCTAACTTGTCTCTCTTATATTTATTGGAGTTTTTCTCCACAGTCACATAGGGTAAATGGTGTGTACTTATGGTTTATTATGATATTTTAAGCATTTGGTATGAGCGAAAATTATGCAATAACTAACCATCAAGGATTAATAATAGAAAGAATTGATTTTGGATGGATGGATCATCATTAATAGAAAGAAGAATGTTTAAAAATAATAAAATCATATTACTTGGTTTCATCACATGTAAAGCCTTTAAATCTTTGAAGACAAAGATTTTGAAGTAGGGTACTATGCTATAACCCCAAGGGTGGAATATATGGGGTTAAATATTGATGATATGATCCCAAAAGTGGTCATATATGGGGTTAATTGTACATGTAATGTGTAAATGTATATGTAATAGGATATTCCTAATAATAAAGGGACTATGTGTGCAATGTATGAATAGGTATATACAGAGAACATGTAGCCATTATCGAACAATGTGAATTGTGATGTAAAAATGTGTTTGGGTATTTGGAGGAGGTTCTCATATTGTTTAAGTACTTATTGTGTAATTTGTCTCTCTTATATTTATTGGAGCTGTAATCCATGCTAACATTTGGTTCATGGTGTGTACTTCTCGTTTATTCTAATATTTTAAGAATTTGGTTCATAACATTACTAGAGAAGGAAAGTGGGAATCACTCTTGCATTAACATATCCCTGATCCCTTTCCCAAGGCATCACACTCAAAAAATTATTTTTTATTGAATTAGAGTAAGGAGAGGAATGGTTTAGGACACATATCATCTTTTAAGCCATGCAAATCCTATTTATCCTCTTCAATAAAATTGAAGGAATTATTTTTCGACAATGTGGTGAGGGGAGAAACAATTTTACCATACCTATAGACAAACTTATGATAATAAATAGTGAGGTGAAGAAATCCATGAAAACTTTTGAGGGTATTGAGATGATACTAATTTATCATCCCCTCATTTTTCTTAGGATAAAAATACACATCCTCCCCACTAACAATGTGTCCCAAATATTATACCTTGGAAGAAACCAAAGAACATTATAATTCTTGATGAATAAATTATTATTACATAGGAGTTGTAAGACCTAATCCAAATGTGACACATGTTTCACCCAAGTTTTGTTGTAGACCAAGTTGTCATGAAATAATATCGAGACAAGATGGTGTAAAATGGGTCTAAACATTAGGTTCATGAGGTTTTCAGTGATGGAATTCACACTGCAAAGAACAAAATCATTCACCAATTGTCTTTAATGAACTTCATGAGTGTGGAAATTATTTCTTGGAATATCCACTTCATACGAATTTGGTGATGGATAGAGTGAACATCAAGTTTCATGAAGAAATTTGTTCCATGTAGATCATCTAATAGATCATCAATGACTAGGATGGAAAATTTATCTTTGAATTTCAAGTTGTTAAGGGATAAAAAATCAAGACACATGGGCCAAGTGAATTCTTTTTTAATAGCCATGGAAACCGAACAAGAGTAGGTATTGGTGCTAGGATGAAGGATATCTGCAACTAATAGCATTCGGAAAATATTTTCAATTTTCATTATTTAGGGAAAAAGGATGATGGTATAGGTGCACATTAGATGGAGGATACATGAATAAGTGGAATTCTACAATCACTCTCTCTTTCTAATGGTGGTAATCCTTGGGTAATTTCAAATACATTTTGGTGTTTGTCCAAGGATAACTACAAATATGGATGATTTGAATGACAAGAACCCTCAAGGTTTGAATACCATGGAATTATGCAATAATGTTAGAATAACCATCTTTTTATAATAATTCCATACAATGGGAGATGACTATCTACAAAGAGCCTTCTTCAAGACCTTTGAGCATGTAGGAATTCACAACTTTATGAAAAATGATATATAACTCTAACAAATCCACAGTGATGGGGCCTAATGTTCTCATCCATTCAACACACAGAAACATACCATGGCTACCCATGTAAGTGAAAAACATGTGATATTTTAGGGAATACTCACATGTGATATTTGAAATTTTTACACTAGCCACCACATTTCATAGATCTCTCATTAGAAATAATAATATGAAAGTTATTTAAAAAATAGATATGGAATCTTATTTCTTCACCAATGTGGTGATGAATGAAATTATTTTCATTGTTTGTTAATATGATGAACTTCTACTACTTTATATAAACAACCAACTTTAACATCTAAGAAGAATAAATAATAGTCAAATCATGAAGAGAGATTTGGGGTTCTTCACCCAATTAGTCATAAAGAGGAGCTTCCTCAATGATGGGACTGACTTCCTCCTGAGTTACACCATCAATTTCATCATCAAACATTTCCTTACAAATATCCATAAACAAAAAAAATTCCATACAAATTTATGATATGGAGAATATTTTTCATCACAGTTGTAGTGGAGACCCTTAAGTTGGTATTCTACCATTTGATTTTGAGTCAACTTGTAGACCTTGAGAAGTGGGGAAATATAATGAGGAGACACCGTATTTGGGCATGGACATAGAGAAATTTTGGGGAATTTGGACTGAGCATAGGATACTTGTGAATGATTAGCAATATAGGTGCCCCAACCAAGTAGCAAGGTGGTTCATCTCTAGTTAGGCTCTGATTTCCTCTTGAATTCCACTCATAAATAATTTATTTAAAAATTGTTCACTTAAATTTTACATTCTAACGACGAAAAATTAAAAACAATCAATATAGTCTTCCACCATCCTAATTTTATGTGATTTGTTAAGCTACCCCCAAAAAATTGTATTCTTAATAAACTAGGAAAATAAGGCTTTGACAAATTGTTGCCATGTAATGACTCCTATAGATTATTTCTTATGCCATTGCCACAACCACTAGAATTGGATATCTATATATATGACACCAATTCAAAGTTTCAATAGGATTTACACTATGGGATGAATGGAAAATTATTTCTCCATATTCTTAACCTAACTAATCAGATCTGACCCATAACACACATATTCAAACATTCGTAGGGAACTGATGCATCAAAATGTGTGAATGGTTAGAAAATGAAAGGTCATTGTTGGGAAATTCATATTCTTCATTGTTATTAACCTTATAATATCCTTCACCAAAAAATATACACCCTCCTTGAGCTAACCATTGAACTTCTCAGTATGATCAAAACAAAGGTTGAATTTTGGAATGAGGTATGGAATATTTAATTCAAATGTTTTAACTAAATAAGAGAGATACTAAACCATTTTCTTTAGTTCATCCATGGTTGACTTGTTGTGGGTGTTTATCATGGGAACAATGGGTCCACTAAATATTTTATCCAATATCTATCCCAACATGTTGAGTGTCCTTAGAGGAATCTCGGGAGAGGGGACACAAACAATTGTACTAGTGGGTCCACAAAAAATGCAAAGTGAAAATGATGAAAATTAGCGTTGTGCAAGGATCATTTTGAGCTAGGTCTCCCAAATTTTTTTTGATGGAATCCAAACAATTTTTATTTAACTCCAAGGGGAGTATTAATATCATATGAGTATTGCTACAACGATGCAATTCCCAAATTCTTGATATTGCAAATTATGTAGGAATTTTTGCAACCCGTCATACATAATATAGGGTTTATAAGGAGAGAAAATAGTGTTTGGAGTCTTTTGATACTTGAATCCATTAGGAATGAAATGAAAACATCATGAGTATGTAAATCCCCCTGCATTTTTATAGAGGTGGTACTCCTCTTTAGATTTTCTTGGGAATTCTATGTATTCAAAATGTGGGACTTTGCAGAAGTTTGTCATAGTAATCCAAAGAAATATAAATATTACAAGAAATATAAAAGGAAAATATTTGTTTTGTTTTTTAAAGAAAGTTCCTGAGAAAGGACCAAGAACCGAGCACATTCACACATTTAAAAAAAATAAACAAATTTTCCTCACATCCATCATAGTTTGACTAAAGATTTATGATCACATAAAAATTAAAAGAAGATGGTTTGCATTGACAAGAGAAATTTAATAGAGTGAACATGGGAAACTCAAATAAATATAATGATAGATCAACCTAAAATAATTTGTATTCGAAACACAGGGTTACAAAGTACAATCCAGATTATTTCTGAAGTAGCTCTGTTGAAATTTCTAAAAAATATATAGTCTGTTACATATGCTTTGAAATTTAAAATGTGTTTGTATTGAAGACTAGTATTGGGGATCCCACAGACCATAAATACAATATACACAAGAATTAATATTGTATAAGGAAGATGGCGTGCGGTAAAAGAACATCAAGACCTGGTAAGAACAAAAGAGAAGTTATCAGTTTTCAGTTAAACCTTTCTAGTGAAAGAGGTGGAATACTTGGATGAAGGAATTGATAAAGAAAGAAGGATTTGATCAACATAAACTTACTATGATGGTCTCTCATATCTTCACTTTTTTTTTGGTGTCCTTTTATTGTCTTCATTAATAGTTACATGAACTGTCTCAACTGTTTCTTTCCCCTCGGTTGTGATTTTTTCAATCACTTTATTAAACTATTATTCAATATAAATTTTCATTGGTGCCATGTTGATTTCATGCTGGATTTTGATGTTGAAAAACTCTCCCTCCAAGTCTTTCAGATCAAGGGAAATGCCATGTAATGCTTCTTCAATGTCCATATTTTTCATGGAATAGTTGTAAAGAACCTCCTCGTTACGACGCCAATCTCTTATAATAAGTGAATTTTTTTTTTGTGTGTGTGCGCGTGTGCACAAGGATACAAACCACATTTGACTCAGAGTCGCCATATGACGACAAACATGGCGCCTGCAACTACAACAACAACATAACGATCTAAGACCCACATCAATCATCTGCAAGCAATGAACGACAATCACCTGACAATAAATAAGACTGCCTACCTGCCCGTCCTACCCTGCAATGGTTAGGACCTCCAAGACACATAAGAAACACTCAAGCCCAGGTTCCCATCGATTTTAACCATTTAAGGTCTCAGGGCTGGCGACTGTTCTGAGGAACATGGAGGTGTCTACATCCCGCCCGACACAAGTAGACCAAACAATAAAAATGTTTACAACCAAGTAAAACAATAATTAATGAACAACCATGCCCTCTATGGAAGGCGCAAGTTAGAAGGACTCCGACAACAACCAACCATTAGTTAATACTTGGCATTACCTATGACTCAATTGGAAATAATTACAGATCAATCACTCCGTTTAATTTCCATTAGTCGACGGCTCACCCAAACCAACCTTAAAATAATGTAAATTCAATTAATTGAAAATCCCCATTACTAAATCATAATAACTTATTGTTCTTAGTTCCAGACATTATATTTTATCTGTTATCAATGATAAATAAATTTCAACATCATTACAATAGAGTAATAACCATAATTCATTTTATATTACAATACTAAATAAAATGACCATCACATTACATCTTATAGGTTATCTATAACAATTACATTAACATCACCATATAACGAGAGCAACATTAATATTAACATTACCATAAACATTAGTGTTAACATCAAACTTTACATTGCATTAATCATTACCATAAAACAATAATAACATTAACATTTTATACTATAATAACTTGCAAGTAAAATAAAAAGCACATCACTTCTTGTATGTTACCATTACAATAAAAAAAACAATATCAACATTATTTTTTTTATTATAATAACCTTGCAATTAAAATAACAATAAAATTTCATTAGTGTAGCATTACACTTACCTATTCAAATATCAATATATCACAGTTACCTATTTCATAAATAATATATTCAATGACATTAACTTTATGTATTACAATAACCATCAATTTCAGTAAGGTACCAACACCATCACTTATTATTACAATAACGTTGCAATTTAAAATAACCACAACATTACAATTTATATGTTTTCTAACCCTAACATTACCTTTAATTTATCTTGCAGGAACAATATATTACAATGGCCTTATATTCGCATATTACCGTATTAATATTTATAGTAACAATACCTTTACAAATCACAATAACATTTATGTTATCAATAACAGTCACAATTACACTTTATTTTATATTACCATGTCATTACAATAATAAATACAATAAAATAAAATAAACAATGCATTCTATAAATTATTAACAACAATAAAAACTAGCAGCCCAACCACTATGCCAAGTAAAGCCTAAAAATTAGCAATGAGACAACTAGTGGCTGTGAGTGCATGCCAGTCATCAATAATCAAATTGACAACTATCGAAATGGCAACTGTCAGAACCAGGAATCAACTCAAAAAAAATTCCTGACCGCCTCATAGAAAATCCTTTCACAGTCGTACATCAAGCTCTTGCAAAGGTAAATATATACGTTTCTAATTCAATTTTGTAGGGGCGAACAGATACGAATTTAACACAGTTGGCAGGGGCAAATTTGGGTGTTTTGATCATAGTGCAGAGGACAAGGAGCAAGTTTGAAATAAAGAGAAGGGTTGTCAATGTGCCAACCGAGGGGACCTGGAGTGATGTAGTAAACATTTAAGGATTGAACATTTAAGGAGTGCTGATATAGCTATTCATCTATATGGAAACCATGGCAACTGCAACAACCCAACTCCGAAACAAATACAGTAATGCACGCAGATCATATGAAAATGTGAAACAACATGGTGGTTATTACCATTATCAAGTCGGATTCCTTTTCTCAAATTTAAGTAGGCTTGTCTCAGAAGTTCCAGCATCTGGAATTGTGTCTAGCTACTAAGTTACAGTCGCTCCAAACGATTAACTCCAGAGAAAAATAATAGTAAGGATGAGCAATGTCTAAGTAGAATGCCACGGTGTAAGTAAGTTTATTAATTAATATACACTCAACTGTAGCTGCTACACAAAACTTAGAAATCAATTTTGACTTCTTGAACATGGAATTACATAGAAAAAACAAGACCCAAGGAACACGTTGTTGATGAGCAGGTAAGTTAGTGGCACTGCCATCAATTGGCCAAATTTCATTAAGTTTAAGGTGTCAGCGCGGTCCGGGTGAAAGGGATATGCAATTTACATAAAATCCAGCATTGTCTAGGCTAAGGATTGAGCAAGTTAATAAATCCATTACTGTCTGGGATAAGGATTGTGCAAGTTAATAAATCCAGCACCGCCTGGTTAAAAGGGGCAAGCAAAAAAATATAAAGACAGTTTATTTTTTTATTTTTTTTCCCTTTTTTTTTTCTTTTTTAGAAAAATGGCTAAAGAAGAGACGCATTCCATCAATGATTGTTGAAGTTTAAGTTCCAAAAGAGAAAACGATTAATGCCAGGACAGTTAGTCTCTAGCCAACAATATTACAAGCGCAATCCGAATATCCATCAACATAAAACACAGTCAATGATGTGAAAACGCAGGAATGTCCAGCGAGATAAAGACGAAGTAAATCGAGATAACAATGGATATATACATGCTGAGCTCATGAAAAACCTCACCAACAATCAAATTCATTGGGTTAATAAAACACATCAAGGCGCGAGATAATCATTCAGCTAAGCTATAAAAATTTACTCAAGAAACTAAATAATCAATTTTCCTACTCAGAACCCATGCACATCTAAATCACACATCGACAACATTCTATCATTCAATCGAAAGGCGTACCATTGCCTATCTGCCTGCTCCAAGTGTCGTCTCCGTGCTCTATGCCGCTCCCGCTCGCTGACCGTCGAGACCTCACCGGTACCTCCCAGCCAACGCTAGGGGCACTCTGCTTCCCCCTTACCCCCCTCAAGCTGCAAAGGGGCCACACACTATCCAGATGGTATGTCTAGCTCCCATCTCGCCTCGCAAGGCCGAGATACCACTCCTCTCCAAGCTGGGAAATCCAAACTGCCCACAAGTAAATCAATCAAGTCACTAATCCGGCAACGTAATGTTACGCTAACAACCGATCTCCTTCTTCCTTCTCTTCCCTCTCTTTAATAGAATTTTAGAACTTCCATTCTTTCCCTAAATCTCATTAAATTTTAAGTTTTATTAAAAATCTTCTAAAAATTCTCCTTCGTACAAGTGTCATCCATCCCCCACTTTTCTCCAATAATTATTTTCCTTAATTTATTTAGTGTCTCATTTCCCTCACCCACCTAGAGTTACTCCTAAATTTACTCCTAGGTGTCCCTAGATTCCCTTACAGGTTTTAAAAGCTTTCCCTAAAAAGAAATTGCTAAATCAGTTCAAAATTAGAAGTTTCTTTAAATGTCAATTCTTTCCTAAGTTGGTTTCTTTCTTTTTACCATGAGTTCCCCTCTTTCCCTCTTTAGGTTACCTCCTTTCCCTAATTTCCTAATTTTTACATTTCCTTCATTCCATTTTTATTTGAGCTAGAAAAGATAGTTGTGCAAATTATTCTCTTTTTACTTTTATTATTAATTTAGTACCTTTTGAAATTATCAAAAGTTAAAATAAATTAATTTCTTCTTGAAATTTTATATCCACTGACTTTAATTAATTTCTTACTCTCTTCATTTTAAGCCAAAAAATTTATGAAGACCAAAACTATTACTTAAGTGGTTTTTGGTTTAAATTTTATTATTTTATTTTTTTATGGCATACTTTCTTAAGGGTAGACAAAATTTTACCCCTAGAGAAGTTTTAGACTTAGAACTTAGATTCTGAACTGGGTGACATTTAATTAGGGAAGTTGCTTTAAAATTTCTTAATGTGCTGTCTGTCTTAGGGCCATCTAGGTTCCTCCCTCTATCATCATCAACACGACGTGCCCTTCAGGACACACTAGGTGCTTCAAGGGTTCCACTTGCCTCATTTGTTCCTTTGCGCGATGTTCCCTTCAGGATGCACTACGTGCTCCAAGGGTGCCACTCGCTTCTTGACTGATTGCTAGACATCAATAACCCCTGGAGTCAACACTCCACCAGGTGAACTAGTTAACTCCTGAGTCAACAACACTCCACTGTGAACTTAGATATGGCTTCAAGGAATAAGGCCCCCACCTTTATGCACTCTTTAGAATCATCGTCACCGACCGGTCATAGCCTCCTCACGACATCGGTGGTCCCTCAACCATTAGGTAATCATTAACCCATAGTTTGAGCCCCTGGGTGGGAGCAGTAGGGATGGGCGCGTGGCCACTGCCCAAACACCGGTGGGAGTGCTAGTAGGATGTGGCAGGGCTACTGTCTGCACCTCTCCCTCAACCTCTCTAGTAGTCGTGTGTGACCCCTTTACTCCATATGTGAGTTTGGTCGGCAAGCTATCGTCAGCCTGCATCATCAACAAATCATGTCAGAACATGTCCACATCATATCATCTCAAATGTACTAATATCACAGTAAATCAATCAAACCCAAATAACACACTCCCTGACTCAATCCAGAGTCCAAGGGGTTCCATCGATGCCTCTGCATCCTGAAGGTCCAAAACCCTGCACACTCAGAAAAACCGAGTCAATAGCACCTGTCTATGTCAATGTAGTAAAACGACATGTCATCTACCCATGACGCATCATAATCAAAGACAAATGTTTTAGTATCATAATAATCCAGATCACTTGCGAGCAAGTGTCCTCAAAGAATAAGTTCGCTCAGTGCGCCAGAGCGGGATGTTACAGTAGTCCACTAGCTGATTGTCTATGTTGTCCTCATCATATTCGTGTATACTATAGAAATTTTCAACTAACAACCCTTTAAAAATATCAACTTTTTCTTCAAATTGTTTCTTTGTGAGGAATATCGAGTTGAGAATTAGTTTGGGGTCTTGTAATTCATTAGAACTCTCGGCTAAGTCTATTTCCACGAGCCTCTTGAATAATTATTCCCTCTTTTATATATCTTGGTTGCATGCTTGAAAATTATTATTAAAGTTTTTTATCTTCTCTTTCCAGCGCACGTTCAACTATTTTATTCATCTTGGGGAGCGAAGATCCTCCTCTCTTCTCATTAGTTATATCATGTTGGAAACTCAAAGGGTAGATAACATCATGATAAAAACCTTCTTAATTTTTTAGGTCATATTGCAAATTCTCATGGAAGGCATGCGCCCTCGATCCAAAAGAAGCAATGTTTTTCGAAGTTTCCCAAGACTTTGTGATCAATGTCATTCTTTTATTAATATTTCTCTCCACATAGATCTTGGCTGACATAATTAATCTTGAGGATCCTTTTAATTTCACAGTGGGTGTGGTGGGTCCAACAATTCTCAAAGGAATGGAAATAAGTGGAAGAGGCATTAAGGCATCTTCCAATTCCTTGATCCTTTCTTTCAACTTCGTGTTTTCTTCTTCAAGACCACCAATGGAGTCATCCATAGCATCTCTGGTTGCTCTATGAATTCTAGAAATATGGGAAGGATGCATATCTCTTAGGTCAACCTATGAAAATGATTTTCCTTTCTTATTATTCACATCACCTTTCTGAATAATCAATTTCTTGGATTCCCTATCAAAGACAATGCTCGGAAAAACAAATGACTCTTCTTTGTTGAAGGTCTCATTCTCAATAATTTCCAATGATGAATTATGATGGGCCATATTTCTTGGTTGATCCATTGAGGGAAACATCTTCTCGATATCCACCTCAAGCTCCATATATTCAAGGGAGAAGCTATTGATGTCACTCTCTATGTGCTGGTCTTCTTCCTCTTGCATGTTGTTTTTCCTCTTTTTTCTCAAAGGAATCTTGTGCGAGCTCTCAATTTTTCCCAAAGGGGGATTCTTTTCTCCTCCCTTGCTTGAATTAATGTTGCTCACTTTTCTATATGGGTGGGCCACTAGACCATTGCTTCGAGATGTTGTAGTCTTAGGAGTAACAATTGGGGACTGTCACTCTTCTCATTGGGACCCTTTCCTTTCTTCTTTTAAAACTCATTGGTACTGAGTATTGTTTCCAAGTCACCAACATTGTGAGTAGGAGCGCCTAATTTATTATATTCTTCTTCACTTAGAACAATATGGATAAATGAATTGTTGAATCCTACTACCAACATTTGTTCCAAAAAAATTTCGTTAGGGTCAAACTCTTTTATTTTTTCAGTGTATTTGATATTCAGATTGTGGAAATGGTTTGCAAATTCATTGATTTTGTTTATATTCTTGAATATAAATTCCCAATTTTTCTAAGGCAAGGGTATGAGTTTCTTTTTTCATTCCTCATGAAAAATGTGCAGCAAGAAATTATACTACCTTGTGACTTCCGTAATAAACATTTTGTCAGATACATGGCATGGAAGAATGGAGGGATTTTCCTTAGAACCGAAAATATTGATAACGTTGTGATTTTCCATTTGTTACAATGCCCCCTTTTTATCTAGGAATTTATTTTTCGGGTCAGATATTCTAGGGGTATATTTTCCAAACAATAATCCTTTGAAAACCGAGACAAAATCGTTGGAAAATTCATAGAAATGCAAAGAATCTTTGTTTCTCCACAAAGCTTTGTACCAGAAGGTAAGTTGGTCGAGTTCAAAATTCACCCTCTTGCAGATAGACAATTTAGGAAATTGATAGCAATATGCTATCGCAAACACTAAATAAGAAGCCACAATATTTTCTTATCTTCTTTGTACTATGACAATTGGGAGGATATTTCAATGGAAATCAGTTTTCCACAATCGAAAATATCTTTATCTTTGACAATACAATATAAGATATAAAGAATCATGTGGGAAATGTTGGTGGTACTTTCTTGGCCTGTCACCCTCGTGAACAACCAAGAAATTTCCCGAAGGGGGTTTTTGAATGAGTCGAACTGCAACCTGGTAATATCTTCATGGATGGTCACATGATTCTCCAAGAAATCGAGCAATAGGTCCAGGCCGTTGTCATGCTTTTTCAGGAAATCCCTGTAATCCTCTGCTTTGAAATTAATTGTCGGTTCATGGAGTTTCAACATCTTATGGAACACTTGAGGTGAAAGGGAGATGGGAGAATAGTCTTGAAGTTGAATAATCCACTGAATTTCTATATATTTCTCAACGCACCATGCAACTGGTTCCTTGCAGTCAAAAACCTCAGGGACACACCCTGAACAAGCAATTATGGACGTCCAGATCACTTCCTTTTGAGAAGAAGGGGATGAGCAGTAATAATATGCTCTAGACCACTGAAAGTTCTAGTCCTCACACCAAAAAATATTCAAAGTGTCACCACATAACTATTGTCAAGATGTTGCGGCCATAAGTTGACGTGAGTGTTCCTTTAATACAAATAATATTTGCAATGAGCGCTTGAGAGAGATAATAATAATATAATATTCATAAAATTGTGTTTTAATGTGGTTTAATGAGAAATATCCTCGAGCCCTTCCCTTATTAATGAAAATATTTACAGAACTTGCATGATTAATTAGTAGAATTAAACCATCCTTAAATGAGTATTGGGAAAAGCACGAGGATGGCAAGGATGGATGAGAGCAATTAGGATTTGGAATTTTTGTGAACCCGCCAACTTGCATTTGCAAAAGGTCAAAAATAGGCTAAGGTTTTTAATGTGGTCGATTGGACTCAATATAGGAGAGATGAGATACTTAGCAGTGCGGTAAGTCCAATGGTCATAATGTAGATTGTGGATTTTTGGGTGCAAAATGGATATCGTGGAACTTAAAATATGAAATCTTGAACCTGTGAATCCGCAACTGCAAAAACGGTTAAGTATAAAATAATACGAAGGTTGGTCGGACTCATGATATGGGAGTATGGATGGAGATGAAAACCTTTGAGTCCACCAACCTACGAAACCTCCATTCTAGAAATAAAAATGACTATGTATAGTAACTAGAAAGGGAAAATAGAGGGGAGAAAAGAAAAGGGGAATTCGGGTAAGTATAGAAGAGGGAAAATAAATGGAAAAAAGATGTTGGGAAAATAGAAAGAGGAGGGAAACTCGGAAGCTGGAAATTGTCTCAACAACTGGCTCTAAATGTGGGATCATCTAGCTCTGATTATCTCATGAGATCATCTATTCAATATTTAGAGACTCATATTATCTCATGAGGTCTTATTATCTCATGCACGGTTGCAGTAGGTGCAAAGTGTCCACCACATATTCCTTCATGGAATTCTCTCTTCAGTTATTGGGATTGGTTTTGATCAATGCATCTCAATAGTATACCATCATAATTCCTCTTGAACAATATATCAACAATCAACACATATTGATTTTCCTTCATCTTCAATTTTCTTCACTCCTTAGGGTTCATGGTGACAGGAAACTGTCCAAACCTCAAGTAGAATACAATGTCTTCGTACCATTCTGAATCAACCAATGGTTCTCCTACTAAAATCGAAATCATTTCATCCAAATAATGACTACTTGTGATGAGCTTGCATAAACCTTGTCCTTTGACAACCTTTAAATGTTTAATTTAAATATTATATTCTTGTATATTTTCCAGCCAGTTAGCCCATTTTCCTTCTCTCAATTGTTGATTCAACAATATCTTCACTAGAGATGAGGGAACCTAAGAAATAACATGGGAGTTCAATATGTACATATGAAAGTGTTCCATCACTTTCATAAGAGCCAAGGGTTGCTTTTCCAGTTCCGAATACCTCAATTCATAGTCATGTAGGCTTTTTCTCATGAAATTGATTGGAATTTCAACACCTTTGGTATTCTTCTGAGTAAGAACAGATGAAACAATTGTTTTTGTAGAGAATGAATAGATGATGAAATACCTTTGAAAATATGGACTACTGAGGACTTTATTTGTGGTGATTTCTCTTTTGATATTATTAAAATCTTCTTGCTTATTTTTGTCCATTCAAACCTTTTCTCCTTTTACAATAACAAATTGATCATCTTCACAATACTTGCATAGTAAGGAACACATTTTTTCACAAAATTGATCTTGCCAAAAAATGATTGAACTCCTTTCTTGGATGTCAGGGGGTTGATTTCATTTATTTCTTTAACTCTTTCTAGATCTATATAAATCCCTTCCTTGCACACAATATGACACAATAGTTTTCCTTGAGTTACAACAAATAAGCATTTCTTTGGATATAGGCAGACACCATATAATGTATATCTTTCAAAAAAAAATCTCAAATGATGGATATGATCACTCCTTATTTTTGAATGCATTGTCAAGTGATCTTGATACTCTTCCATAAATTTTCCTATCAACCCACTAAATTCATGATCCATGGTCCTCTGGAATGTGGCCCCAACATTCTTCAAACCAAAGGGAAATCTAATATATGCATATGTCTCCCAAGGTATTATGAATGTTGTATTTTCCATGTATTACTTAGCCACCAAGACTTGGTTGTATCCATAAAAACCATCCAACATGGATATGCAAGCTGATATAGTGACCTGATGGAGAAGGAACTCCATATTAGGTAAATGAAAGTTATCATTTATGCTTTCTTTGTTAAGATTTATGAAATCAACACACATCCAGATTTCTCCAGTCTTCTTTATTACAATCAAAAGATTTGAAAGACATCCAAAATGTCTAATGGGATAAATTAGTATGACCTTATTTAATTTCTCCAATTCAATCTTTACCAGAGGTTTAAGTTTGGGATTCATCATCCTTATTTTTTGCTTTACAAGATTTGATTCTTCCCTCAAAGGAATGATGTGTTGGAATATTGTTTTATCATAAGCTTTAAAATCATCATAGGTCCATGCGAACACATCAATGTATTATTTAAGCAAGGAAACATATTGATCAAATTCCTCAGTGGTGCGATCAACTCCCAAGTTGACATATTTCGAGGAACTGTTAGTTCCAATATTGACTATTCTTGTCTCTTTAACTTTTCGAATTGAAACTTCTTCCACGAGATTATTAGCATGATCATATTTCGTGAAAAGAGACTCATATGGTATAAAATATTTAGGGACAACATACATGTGATCGTCTTCATCATCATCAATGTTCAACAAAAAAAAATCCAGTTGTTCATCATTCTCAAACACTTTCAAATATTCCATGTTATCGGGCACAGAAGGTCAAAATGTTCTTTCTACCTGAAAATACATTTTTTTTTGTATATCTTTTGGTTTCGACAATGAGGCCGCCAAGGCCAATGAATATGACTTATGATTCTTGTCCCTTGGAATGAAATAAAGGTTGAAGGAACTAAAATATTCCATCAATTTGTTAACTCTTTTGAAATATAACTTAAGTCTTTGCTTCCTGATTTTATATCACCAGGTGACCTGATTAATCACCAACTCCGAGTCGCTAGTCACAATTGGATGTTCTATTTTAATTTCTTGTGTAAGGATCATCCCCTGAATCAAGGATTCATATTCTGCTTCATTATTAGTACATGAAAATTCCAGTCTAATAGCATGTGGATGCATTATCTTATTTGGACTTATCAGAACAACTCCATCTCCGATCACGGAATTTGAACAAGCTCCATCTAATGAAATCCTCCAATATCCTTCAAACATACATTATTGATTCTCCGTGTCTTGAATTTTTTCTAGGATTTAATTATGTTCCATGTCTAGAATACTATAGTTTCCAATCCCAACATCTGTATAATATTCCATTAATTCATTATCCTTCTTCTTGAAAGAGAAGGGTTTCCTGGGTTCACGAGTCACCTTAATAATTGCTCCTTCTTTTCTTGGAAGCATCATGCAACTTCCATCATTTGTTATATATCCCACGATCATGTATTTCCAATCTTTTCCCAGCACAACTCCATATTCCATAGGAAGGTCAACCACAATAATATTGAAAACTGTAATAATATGGGGGGTTGTCGTGATCCAAGCATAAAATTCCTTGATTACTCCATAAGATGGTACTTTTCTAGAATCAATTGCATATATACTTTCACCGGTTTCATAATACTTGGGGAAAATCATTCCCAATGCCTCCATGACCGTCAGTGGCATGATATTATTTTTCATGCCAGTGTCAACTAAACAATTATGTAGTGAAAGATAATTATTTTCAATTGAAATGTAAAGGGGAGGAATTTTACCTCTCAGCTTGGAAGTTGACTGGTTATGGCTTTGTTTTGGACTAGTAACAACAACTTTTTCTCTTTTAGATGGATCATCCAACAATTTCAAAAAGTTTTCTCTTTGTTTGGGAATCTTCACCACTTTTGTAAAAGGTAGAGTTATCCTTAATTTACTTAAATACTCTATGAAATTATATTTCATATGAGTGGAGTTTGATGTCAGGTGTTTTCGTTTACTTCCAATGCTATATGTTACTTTATCATTTGCTATTTTATATATATTTTTTCTTTATATTTTTGGTTTTCTTTTTCAAAGTCATTCTTATGCTTGGATCTATTTACAAATCTTCTTGTCTGGGCGACATTTTCTTGTGAGTTGGGGTCATTGTCGCCTTATTCAAATATATACATGTGTTAGGATATTTAGACACTTAGGAGTTAGCTAAGATCTACTTGGTCTAATATGTCGTTAGGTAAAAGTGTGTTTCTTTAGTATACATTAGTATGCATTTGTAGTTAGGAAATCCGACGATCACAATATGTTCCCGACATAGAGTGATCTGACGGTTCATACTCTCCTCGATCTTAACGGCCATTGATCTGTGGCTTAGCACCTGATTGGTCCATGATCTCTATTTAAAGAGCATTGAGGGTCATTTGTTGATGATCGATTGTGAGAAACTCTCTTGTAAAATCTCTCTTTAATCTTTTTCTTTGCATTAATAAACTGCTCCAAGTGGCCGCGTTGGCTGGGGCCGTGGATGTTTCCCCATAGGGGTTTTACCACGTGATAACATCGGTGTGTTGATCTTTGATCTGATTATGTGAGAAGTTACTAAAGGTGTTCGTCCTCTGTTGGAATACATGTGTTGTCGAACATGGTATCATAACCTGTTTGAAGACCCGCTCCTGTTGTAGATCGAGATCGTGAAGCCGAGTTGCCTCATCTCCATTTTCTGACATTTCCATACATTTTTGGGCTGAGAGGACTATTCCATTGCGTACATAGCACTCGTTTCATTTAGGAACACTTTTCATTTCACTCGAAAAGGTTTCTGTTTTCCCAAGATACGACCATTACAGACAGATCCGGAGGTATAAAGTCTGAATACACCTTTTTTTTAAATTTTTGCAAAGTTTTGATTTTATTTCGATTTGTATTTTTTATTTCCGGGCTACTACTCTTTTAGATCTGTGTATTCTCTTTGCCCCGCACCTTTTGTGATCTCGGAAAATCAGAAACAAATAGGAAAAGGTGCATCTTCCGGGTAAGTTAACCGAGATCTAACCCTTGTTGTCATCGAGAAGCGAAATTTTTTTCTTGTGTGAAAAGAGTTTTTTTGGAGCATGCTCTCCAAGGCCGTCTTCAACAACAACAACAACAACACCCCCAATCCTCCTTCTGAACATTACAATATGTTTTGCTATACCATTTGGTTAAAACTTTCCTTATTAAGTAAGAGGTCTTGAGTTCAAGTCTCTCTTTTGTTACCTTTTTTGAAAAAGTTCATGCTAAAAATTGTAAAGTGCATTTCACTTCAAGTATAAAAGTGAATCACTATAAGTAACTTTATATTTTATTTTAAAGTTATTTTGCACGCAACTTTTCAGTTATAAGGTAACCTCATTGTAAAAGTGATCCCCACTGCTCTTTATAAAAGTGGGTCACTTCATAAAGTTGATGCCACCCTGTATCATCGATTAGTTGGTAGCCTCTTATACTTGAATCATACCCGTCCTGATCTTTCCTTTGTTGTTGGTCTTGTTGCCTGATATATGAAAACACCCCATGAAAGCCATTGCAAAGCAGCTAAAAGGATACTTCGATATGTTTGTGGTACTGTTCAGTTTGGGATACATTACAGTTCAGGGGGGACTCCCTTATTGGTTGGTTTCACTGATTCAGATTGGGTTGGCGACCCCGATGATCAGAAGTCTACTGCAGGTTATGTTTTCAGCCTTGGTTCAAGACCTATCACTTGGGCCTATAAGAAACAATAGGTTATTGCACTTTCTTCAGCCGAAGCAGAGTACCGAGCAACAGTAAATGCAAGTCAAGAAGCCCTGTGGCTTCGACAGATCCTTTCAGAGTTTGGATTCCAGCACTAACATCAAACCAGACTTTGGTGTGACAATCAAAGTGCCATCAAGCTCGCCAAATACCCAGTTCAACATTAGCGTAGCAAACACATCGACATACAGATGCACTTCATCAGAAAACTCATTCATGATCAAGTTATTGAAGTGCTCTTTTGCCCTACAGAAGATCAAGTTGCAGGCATTTTCACAAAGTCTCTTACAGAAGCGAAGTTT
>SNQJ01S0036673.1:126037-151518 GCA_010110895.2 Picea sitchensis
ACACGACTGAAAGTAAAAGACCTATAAATCAGGAAGATAATCAGGCTCCACAACCAACACTACTCTAGCTATCCTTTGGTTTCTTTGGTCTTGTTGCTCGTCTCTCCTCTGTCTTCGAAGGATTTCCATTTCTTCTTCTTGGAATAAGATATGCAATGACCTTTCTAACTCTTCTTGAGTCTCGACTGTTGTTATCACTAGATTGTATAACTGATCTAAGTTGCTTCATTGATTATTCAATCCAATTTCTAAGTGGGGATAATGATCCTGGGGAAAAGTCATATTTTTTCAAAAAATATAGAGCATGTTCCAAATTTCATTTCATTCCCCAATATGGTCACCAAAAATGTTGACGCTTGAATCTGTTAGGACCGAAACAAAATCCTAACAAGGATGTAAATCCCCCTGCATTTTTATAGAGGTGGTACTCCTCTTTAGATTTTCTTGGGAATCCTAGATATTCAAAATATGGGACTTAGCAGAAGTCTGTCGTAGTAATTCAATGAAATATAAATATTACAAGACAGATAAAAGGAAAATTTTTATTTTCTTTTTTAAATAAAGTTCCTAAGAAAGGACCAGGAACCGAGCACATTCACACATTTAAAGAAAATAATCAAAATTTTCTCACATCCATCATAGTTTGACTAAATATTTATGATCACAAAAAATTAAAAAGAATATGGTCTCCATGCACAAGAGAAATTTAATAGAGTGAACATGGGAAACTCAAATAAAGATAATGATAGATCAACCTCAAATAATTTCTATTCAAAACTCATGGTTTCAAAGTACAATTAAGATTGTTCTCAAAGTAGCTCTCTTGAAATTTCTACAAAATATATAGTCTATTACATATTCTCTGAAATTTAAAATGTGCTTTTCTTAAAGACTAGGATTGGGGCTTCCGCGGACCATAAAGAAAATATACACAAGAATTAAGATTATAAGAGGAAGATGGTGGGCGGTAAAAGAACAAGAAGACCCAGTAAGAAGAAAAGAGGAGTTATCAGTCTTCGGTTAAACCTTTCTACTGAAAGCGGTGTAATAACTGAATTAAGGACTTGATAAATAAAGAAGGATGTGATCAACATAAAACTACTATGATGGTCTCTCGTATCTTCACTTTCTTGATGGTGTCCTTTTATTGTCTTCATTAACTGTTACATGAACCATTGCAATTGTTTCTTTCCCCTCCGTGGTCAATTTTTTGATCTCTTTCTTAAACCATTCTTCAATATACCTTTTCATTGGTGCAACATTGATTTAATGATGGATTTTGATGTTGAACAACTCGCCATACAATTCTATTAGATCAAGGGAAATGCCATGTAATTCTCCTTCAGTGTCCTGATTTTTCATGGAGTAGTCCACTAGCCAATTTTCTATGTCATCCTCATCATATTCAGGTATACTATATAAATTTTCAACTGACAACCCTTTAAAAATATCAATTTGTTCTTCAAATTGTTTCTTTCTAAGGAGTATCGAGTTGAGAATTAGTTTGGGGTATTTTACTTCATTAGTACTCCTGACTAACTCTATTTCCATGAGCCTCTTGAATAATTCTTCCCTCTTTGATATAGCTTGGTTTCATGCTTGAACAATATTATTCAAGTTTTTTATCTTCTCTTTCTAGCACACATTCAATTGTTTAATTTGTCTTGGGGAGGGAATATCTTCCTCTCATATCCTTAGTTTTGTCACATTGGAAACTCTCTTTCCAAAGTTCGTCTTACAAATAATCGTGGAAGGAATGCACCCTCGATCTAAAAGAAGTAATGTTTTTTAAAGTTTCCCAAGCCTCTGTGATCAATGCCATTTTTTTCTTAATATTTCTCTCCAGATAGATCCTCGCTAATGTAGGTAAGCTTGAGGATCATTTTAATTTATCATTGGGTGTGGTGGGTCCAACGACTTTCAAGCGACTGGCAAGAAGTGGAAGAGGCATTAAGGCATCTTCCAATTCCTTGATCCTTTCTTTGAACTTCGTTTTTTTCGCCTCAATACCACCAGTGGAGTCATCCAGAGCATCCTTGGTTTCTCTGTGAATTCTATAAATATGGGAAGGCCTCATATGTCTTAGGTTAACCACTGAACGAGATTTTGATTTTCTTATTCTTCACATCATCTTTCTGAATATTCACTGTCAAAGACAATGCTCTGGAAAGTAAATGACTCTTATTCTTTGAAGTTCTCATTCTCAGTGATTTCCAATGATGAATTATTATGGGTCATGTTTCCTGTTTGATCCATTATGGGAAACATATTCTCGGTATTCACCTCAAGCTCCATATATTGAAGGGAGAAGCTATTGGTCTCACTCTCTATGTGCTAGTCTTCTTCCTCTTACATGATGTTTTTCCTCTTTTTTCTCAGAGGAAGCTTGTACGAGCTCTCAATTTTTCCTAGAGGGGGATTCTTTTCTCCTTCGCTTCCTCAAATACTGTTGGTCACTTTTCTAGGAGTAATAGTTGGGGACTTGGCACTCTTCTTGCTGGGACCCTTTCCTTTCTTCTTCTAAAACTCATTGTTACTAAGTATTGTTTCCAAGTCACCAACATTGTCAGTAGGAGAGCCTAAGTTATTATCTTCTTCTTCACTCAGAACAATATGGATAAATGAATTGTTGAATCATATTGCCAACAGGTGTTCCACAAAAATTCCCTTAGGGTCAAATCCATTTATTTTTTCACCATATTTGAGATTCAAATTGTGGAAATGGTTTTCAAATCCATCGAATTTGTTTATATTCCTGAATATAAGTCCGTAATTTTCCAAGGCAAGGGTGGGATTTTCTTTTTTCATTTCTAATGAAAAAAGTGCAGCCATAAATTATATTGCCTTGTGACTTCCATAATAAACATTTTGTTAGACACATGGCATGGACGAAAGGAGGGATTTTCCTTAGAACTGAAAATCCAAATAACGTTGTGATTTTCCATTTGTTCAAACGTCCCCTTTTTATCCAAGAATTTATTTTCCTAGTTGGATATCTGGGGGTATCTTTTCAAAAAAATAATCCTTTGAAAATCGAGACAAAATCATTGAAAACTTCATACAAATGCAAAGAATCTTTGTCTCTCCACAACACTTCGTACTAGACGGTAATTGGGTTGAGTTCACAGTTCACCCTCTTTCAGATAGGAAATTTAGGAAATTGACAACAATATGATATCACAAACAACAAATAAGAATCCATAAAGAATTTCTTGTCTTTTTTGTACTATGACAATTGGGAGAAGATTTCAATGGAAATCGTTTTTCCCCAATCGAATAAAGATTTCTATTTGACAATAAAAGATAAGATATAAATAATCATGTGAGAAATGTTGGTAGTACTTTCTTGGCCTGTTACCCTGGTGAGCAACCAAGAAATTTCTCGAAAGGGGTTTTTAAACGAGTCGACCTGCAACCTGGTAATATCTTCAGGGATGGCTATGGGATTCTATAAGAACTATGGAAAGAGGTCCAGGATGTTGTCATTCCTTTTCAAGAAATCCTTGCAATCCTCTCCTTTGAAAGTAAGTGTTGGTTCAGGGAGTTTCAACATCTTACAGAACACTTGAGGTGAAAGAGAGATGGGAGAATGTTCTTGAAGTTTAATAATCCGTTGGCTTGGTATATATTTATCAACGTACCATGCAATCCGTTCCTTGTATTTGAAAACCTCTGGGACACACGCTGCACAAGCAATTTTGGATGTCCATATCACTTCCTTCTGAGTAGAAGGGGATGAATAGTAAGAATATGCTCTAGACCACTGAAATATTTGTTCCTGACACCCAAACATATTCAAAGTATCACCGAAAAACTTTTGTGAAGATGATGTGGCCATAAGTTGACGATATTTTTCCTTTAATCCAAATAATATTTGCAACGAGCGCTTGAGAGAGATAAAATTAATATAATCTTCATAAAATCATGCTTTAATGTTGTTTAATGAGAAATCTCCTCAAGCCCTTCACTTATTAATGACAATATTTACATAACTTGCATGATGAGTTAGTATCATTAAACCATCCTTAAATGTGTATTGGGAAAAGCACGAGGATGGTGGGGATAGATGGGAGGAATTAGGATTTGGAAATTTTTGTGAACTCGCCAACTCAGGAACCTGCGAACCCGCGATTATGAAAGGTCAAAAATAGGCTAAGGGTTGTAATGCAGTCGATCATACTCAATATAGGAGATATGAGATACTTAGGAGCTTGGTAATTATGATGGTCATATTGTAGATCGTGGATCTTTGGGTGCAAAGTGGATATCGTGAAACTTGGAATATGAAAGCTTGAACCCGCGAATGAAAAAATGGCTAAGTATAAAATAATATGACGGTTGGTCGGACTCATGATATGGGAGTATGGATGGATATTAAAACCTACGAGTCCACCAACTTGCAAACCTGTGATTCTAAAAAGAAAAATGACTAAGTATAGTAACTAGAGAGGGAAAAATAGAGGGGACAAAAGAAAAGGGGAATTCGGGTAATTATAGAAGAGGGAAAAGAAATGGAAAAAAGAAGTTGGGAAACTAGAAAGGGGAGGTAAAATCAAAAGAGGGAAATGGTCTCAACAGGGTCCTAATGGAAAATGAGTGTTAGGTGTTATAGCTCTCTTATATTGCCAAAGCATTTACAAAAATCTTACTCGACCAAATCTTTTGCAAGACCACGTAATGATAAGTCATACCCTTAGGCGTACTAACTAATTCAAGGGTATGTAAGAGTGATCTCCCTAAGTGTTGTTATTATTTTACTATAGTGATAAGATGGTAGACATAATTATGTAAGGCTAATTTTATTCCAACTTATGGGGATTCCAATATACCCAAAGTTACGTGGAAGATAAATCCATATACATTGTTTTTTGATGTGCTAAGTGTTGAAGGGGTACCAATAGATGTTCAAAGGGTGTTCAACCAGGTGATGCCCCTTGCATTTTTTGCATGTACTATTCCCCAATTGTAGGTTTACCTACTAAACAATATATCTATGTGCCATGTAAAGACATCATAACATGTATGTATCCTAAAACAATTCTAAAATTAGAGAGTCTGTTGGCATAAAAAAATTCTCTAATACCACTTATGGTCTTCTGTGTTAGCTGAAATGGGATATTTAGAGGAAATAGACTAAAATATAGTTTTGGAAAACAAATAAACATAACCAAAATTGGAAAATAACAATAATACACAATTTTTTATTAATATTCAAAATTGAATGAAATGTCCACTTTCCTCCTCAAGAGGGAAACCTATAACATGAGAAGAGATCATAACAAAATAGTATTCACTCGATAACCAATTACATAACTTCTAATCATATATATAGTTTCTAAATGAGAAGAACCCTAACCACCTAGTGGACCTCCATTAATGATGCCTCAACCACTAAGCAGTGGACTTTCTTTAATGAGTCCACCTATATTTATTGATTTCACACTCTACTACCTTTTGGGGCCTTATTTAATAAATATGACCCTAAATACATTAAGTAACAACTTATTCAACTAACTAAGGAAGTTAGAGGGAGACCTTAACACAAATATTTCATTAAAAACTATATGTATATTTGGGGGAAATATTCCAAAATGGCATGAATATAGATATCCCATACTACATATATTGTGCCATATTTACATGTATATATTACATATTGCCATATCCATGAGGTCTCCACTTAGGGAAATTGTGACACATCACATGAATTCATGGGATATTAAATAATACCTATAAAATCACTAAATATTGATAGAAACCTTCCAAAATCCTTTTGTTGAACCCACTCCTAATACACCTTCCCAATAAAAAAACCTATTTTTACTAGATATCATTTAATTTTACCAAATACCCCTTTTTATACCCTCTTATACCCCACATCCCTCCTCCCAATACCTACAATATATTGACATTGTTTTCCACAATTTTGAAACCCATTTGATGATTGAACATGATAAGGTATTGGTCAACAAGGTGACACCCCCATGGGCATATTGTTCACACATTAAAAATTATGATTTCATGACCAAAGCCCAAAATGGACAACGAAGGAATGTAGTAACCCTCGCCACCCTCATCAATGTTATGTCCATCTCATAAGTTATTCCTCCTCTTATTTTTTTTCTAATGTAGATCAAGTTAGCCTATATCAAGGATTGAAGTTCATCTACAAATACTATAAGTCAAAGTAATAATATTTATGAGTTATTTTCCAAGATTATAAATTAACAAACCTAAAAATCCACTTACTACTCAATGATTTAACAATATCTTACTGCATCCAAGAAGGGTACAAATGTTTATGGTATCCTCCTCCTCAAAGAACTCCTCTTCACAATCTTACAATGCAATTTTTTTGGGGGAATTCATTGATTTCAACTCATTATGAACACATAAATGGAATTTAACATTTGGTCACTAACATTTCCACCTATTGTTCTTGTCACCAAAAACATTGATTGAGGGTTAGGATATTGACATGTTTGAATAAGAGACAGAATTGTTGGTCGAACATCATGCTCAAAGGTAACAACAATTGGTGTGACTATAGTGGGCATAGACAAAAGTTAAGGGGGCAAAACATTGTTTTTTTCAAATGTACTGGATGAGCCAACAATCCTTTCCAATGGATATAATCACTATGTGTTCAACTATTTATATTAATTAATTATTTATATAACATGAATAACATACACATTTGTAACTTTAAATTTCAATAACTTGTAAAGTACTACGAGGGGAAAAAAATTGATGCGATCAAAGAAGATTAACATCTAGAATATGGTCCCATAGTAAATGTACCAAAACAGATTATACTATAGTGGCCTAACTTAAATTGATGATGATATAGTGATAGGTGAAGGGGAAACAACACAGCCATGTGAAATAACACTAGAAGTGCATGGTACAATAGGCATCTAAATATACAGTGCTATAGGGGCATGGAGCACTCCTACCAATGGTTGCAATCACTAGTTGTCTAACTAGTTAGATGCATGATAGCATGATCAACATGCACACATAACTTGTAAATTTAATCACTTGCAAAATCTCTATGGGTAGGGCATGTTGATAGGGTTTGAAATAGTAATACTTGGATACATTAGAATTCCAATGGTGAGAATGCTCAATGGTCCAATTGGAAACTAACTCCAAGGAACTATGTTACATGTCAATATAAAACATTTCTTTATATAACTGACTAAGTGGTTACCTCCATATGAGTTGTTTCCATTGAACATGTGGGAAAAAATGTTATATCAACCATCCCTACAAGATATTACATAGTTATATTAGTAGCAAACATGACAATCTAGTATACTAATATGGGAAATGGAGAAGGAACAATGGTATTTACAAGCGAGTGTTGCAAACACATGTGATTAAACAATTAAAAAATGCATGTGTAATGAATCAACTAAATCAACAAATATGAATGTGTTATGCATCACTAATTATTTACTTACATTCTAGCCATAAGCACCCTTGAACTTGTATTTCCTTACAACAATGGATCATGTGTTTACCATGGTGTGAATCACCTACACACAAACCATTATAATTTGTTTTATAATTATGTATTGAGAATAAATATATTTTAGTTAAGAATTCAAATAAATGAATACCTTGATGGTGGTAGTAGTAGGGGCACTGGGAATATTAATATTTGGCCTTGTGGAGAAGGAGCTATCAAGTGAAATTATATATATATATATATATATATATATATGAGAAGAGAGAGTGTGTGTGAACAAAATTACTTGACTAACTATAATTCCAATAAAAATAAAACGAGAGAGAGAGAGAGAGAGAGAGAGAGAGAGTAAATAATGTGAACAAAATTACTTGACTAACTATAATTCCAATAAAAATAAAACATTTCATTTTAAGTATATCACTAAAAAATACACTGTGGAAAATATCCCCTTAAGGAGCATGGAAAATTTAGCAGCAAAGCATGCATGTATGTTAACACCAACTACAACCACTACTAGATGAATATATGACATACTTTTAGATGGTGGTCTACCATGACCATGAGATTATTTTCTTACCCCACTAATAAATGATGGCCCCAAGTATTCAATGCCCTCAACAAATGTGACATTAAAATCCATTGTTTGTGTCAACTATAGGAATTCTTCTTGTGTTTGTGAAAACAATTGCATTACAAGTGGTAATTTTACCCTAGGTAAACACTTGTGAGGTGGATTGATTAGGTAGTTTTAATCTTGGTGCCTCCCAATGGGTTAGTTTTGTTGCATCCCCAAACTCTCCCCCTAGAACGCTAAGTGTTCAAAATAGTTAACATGTTTCCTCAAAACAAACTCTTCATACATTTTCCTCAAGAAGTGTAATGGGATTTCCTTTTTGTCATAAGGAATCACATCGAAAACCATGTACCACTTATCAATTTAGTTGTCAATAAATGGTTTATAATAACACCACTAGATAGAAATTTGAAGTCTACTAGTGTTTGGGATTTTACCTATGTAAGGGTCTCTAAAACGAGTGAATTTATCCTCTTTCCCAATCTTTAGTTTTTTAGTTTTGTTATGATCCAAATAGTCTTCATATCCATGAAAATGTTGTTCTCTATAAGAGGTAATATTGTACGATTCCCCATTTGTGTGGGTAATTTTATCAATAATAACATCCACAGTTTGGGCAAGTGAATGATGAAGTGGATCCCCACCCCTAAAAATATATCTCAAATTTCTTAGGTTGGTCAACTCTCTTAGGATTTTGGCATAAATTCCATTGGTAGTGGGGCATTTCCTTAGGTGTTTACATTATGAATTTACATTTTCTGGTTTTCTACATCCATCTCTAACCAATGCAGTGAGATTTTTAAGAAAAAATGTAAATGAATATAAACCAAAATTTGGTGATTAACATTTATTGCAAAGAATAAAAAATGGGTTTTGTACCACCTCAAAGGATATGCTTCCCAATATGCCTAATGAGAGAAAATAGACCAACAATTTCACAACTCAAAGGAAATTTCGTTAGATAATTTGAAATCCATGGGCTTGGGAAGTCAATCTCAAAAATTGCGATGGTGATTTTGGCTTAGTAGAGAGGAACAAGGGATGGATGTAAAGAAAGAGGTGTGACGATGGGAAAAATTGGTTTTCATTTTATAACATAAGGAACCACACAAAGTTTATTGAAGAAAACATGTACATGCATTTTTGTGAATAGAAAACAAGTGCTCATTCCTTTAACCTAGCCTATATGTAAAATTATTTCTCAAGCTTGGGCCTCTTCAAAACTAACTTTTGCAAACACCAATTTGTTTTGGATTTTCATAACATGAGCATGGTTTTTAGACCTTGGATTGCATTTAAAATATCAACCAACTTAGTTCACTCACATTTAAATTAAAAATAATAGTAAGAATTAGTTCACGATAATTAAAAAAAATGGAGGATCCTTGAACCCTAGAGCATAGTATCTCTTGAGGACCTCAACATTAAAATAATTTGAAATGATGAGAGAAATAAACAATAAATGGTAAGCAATATGATCTCAAATTTAGTGTTAAAGGAAATATGATCTCAAATTTAGTGTTCAAGGCTTCATTTAAAAAAAAAACACTCATTCATATTCTTATAACCAACTTCTCAATTTTCCCCAATTGCATTAAAAGAATTGACTTAATGAATTAAAAACCAGCATTCAAGGTCTGAAATTTAAAAACCAAAATGGAATAACATAGGGTACACAAAATAAATTGATAATGTATCTAACCTAGATGGGATACATATATATAGGTCCTCTTCAATTTGAATTTTGATCCATTCAATTTGTAAGAATTCTCTTCGATGTCCTCTAGGAGGCTATAAATGGTTTATTCCTGCAATAAATGGACTTAGGATTTCCAAATATCTGAATAAAGGGTGTCCTTGCTAATGACTCTATTACATAACCCAAATTTGTTTCCTTTTTTTTTTTTTTTTAAGTTTAGAGAGTGTCCTTAAACATAGAATCCCTTCATATGTGAACATAAGGAAAATTAACTCATATATGTCTTCATACTCAGGAAAACCCTTCCTATTGCTCGTTTATCTAACCAAAAAAATAGATCACATTGTGTTCTAGCATATAGATGGTGATAGTGTGTGGTATTATATATTATTCACATATTCATTGAGTATTTGTGTATAGAGGTGGTTACCGAGGAGAAAAATAAAATTCCTCCTTGATTTCAATGCTCGAACAGACTATAAACAATCATGGTAGACTTCCTAGTCGTCCACTACATGTAATAGGGCCATGGAATGAATATTGTGGTTGAATTAGAGTGCATATGAGATGATATTGTGATCTGGATAGAATTGATCTAAAGATTCCATGTCTTCTATTTCTTGTTGGCATAAATCTCCATGGAGTTATTTCTCCAAATCTACCCATTGATTTTCTCTATGGAAGAAGATTCGAAATATGTTTTTTAAATCGATCTAGGCATTTTCATATTGGACCAGTTGGGGATCATCCTAGATCACTCCTCCCCACTATGAATCTTTTGGACCATGAAAAGTTTGATTTCTTTCAAAAAATATGTGAGGGAAAAACTCCCTCACTTTTCCATTTTCTGTACATCATGATTTACTTGGATGTATTCCTTTTAGGCCCACATAAAGGTACTCCACATTACCTCTTCGCAAAGTTCTCACCGTTATGTAAATAATAAAATCTTCCCACAACTCATCAACATATTCAAGAAAAAATATTCAACAGAAGGAACTTGAACATTCTCTCCTTGATCCATGGTCATTGTTAGGCTCCAACCTACTGATGTAAATTAGAGTTCAAATTATTGTCAATCCGGTGTTTGTAAGACTTGGAGGTACATCCAAAATATATGGATTTAGAGATAACTTTTATTCTTTCAATGGAAATAAACCAAAACTTATTCTAAGAGTTGAATATGGAGGAGATGTTAAGCTTCTGTTTAGAAGTATTTTTCATAGATCTCACTACAGTAATCAACAAATGTTTCCTAAAGAGCATTTGATCAACAATAAACATTCAAAGAGACATTCAAAAACTAGATCAGAGGCTTGTCAATGCTAGAAAGACAAAACTCTTATTCAAGAGATGCATTCAATGTTTTCTTTCATTCATTAGCAATCTTCACCAATTCTTGTTAAATCAAAAGTACTGAAAGTGTAAATAACTAAAAAAGAATTCATGATCATCTTAATGCTTGAAAGAAAACTACACATTGAATTCTTATTCAAGAAATCGTTCACAACATGAGTAAGGATTTGAAACATTAAGCATATTACTTAACTATGGAATTCATCTAACTACAACAAAGATATAAATAAAATTCATCTACAGCAAGATCTGATCTAAAACATATACCAAAGATTATTTGAAAAGAACATAAAGGAAGAGTGTACTAGTTTGGCAAAAGGGGCCCTCCAATGCTTCACTTGTACACTTGAGTTGTCTCAGCTAAAAAGGAACTTCCGACAGAATTCACATCATCATATCATAGACATCATCAAGAACAACACACAAAACTGATCTCAAGATTGCAAATTCAAAGTTTTCTTCATTCACATAAGGGATTGTCATACTAGTATATGTCTTAGAGTATTTATACAACAGTTTTGAAACTAATAATGCTAATAAATCTCCTAAATATCATGATAAGATCCATAAAATATGCTAGGAAGGTTGAATACACCCTTCAGATCTGTAAAATATGAACAAATCCCAAGAAAATCTAAAATTGTCCATGATTTTATGCTAAAACATGGTATTTTCTACTGAAGTGGCCCTGTTTGACCAACGTTGACCATACACTTGGAAAGATCAGATCTCAAAGATGATAGGTAATCATCCATCCTTGTACATCAAGGATCATGACCCAAGTTTTAGATTTCGTCCAGCTGTCCTGCAAGTACACGAACCTAGGAGCAATTATGGGATTTTGTCAAATCCTGTAATTTCTGATAAATTTTTAATTTTAATGCCAAAAATTTGAAAATTCAATTCTTAAGCTAAAGAATGATAAATGTACCTTGCATAAGCTATTTTATGGAAAATATGGAATAATATGAAGGAAAAATGGATGGTTTTGGAGGCAAAAGTATAGTTTATAGAGTGAAAGGAAGCATAAAAATGTACTCAACAGTCATAGGAGGATCATATAGTTTCAAGTTTTCAACATTAACCATGGAAAAAATCTGCATATATGGTGGTAACTCCAATCAAAAATCATTTTCCCCAATATTTTTCAAAAATTTGAATGGCCGATATACTTGATTGACTTGAGATTTTTACCTTCACCTTTAAGGGGTTCTTTTATAATTTGTATAAAAAATTGATCACTAAATTGAAAGTGATGATCAACCTAATGCTTTTCATGCCTAGCCTTATACATGGCTTGGCTCTTTTCCAATTGTTCACATATGGATTGATAAAACAATTGGATATTCTGGATGACCTTCTTGGATTTTTATACATCATTAGGTCCATATCCCACTGAATCTTTCCCAAGAGTGAAGTCTAGAGGAGACTTAGTAAAATAACCAAAGCATGTCTCAAAAGAATACCTCTATGTAGAAGAATGTATGGCATGCTTATATGAATGGTGTACACAATACAATTGTTCATACCAAAGATTATGACACCTCTTAAAGTATCCTTGGAGTAAGTGACGTACCACTATTTTGTTGACCACTTCCAATTTTCCATCTATATTTGGATGAAAAGGAGTGATCTTATAAACCTTGGTGCCCATTAAATTCCACAAAGTTGAACAAAATTCCCCAAGAAATGCAGAGTCTCGATCAGATACAATGGATGTGGGTAAACCAAAATGAACCCAAACATGTTGGAAGAACAAATGTTCAATCCATTCTCTTGTCACATGTTTCTTACAAGTCACCAAAACACACATTGTTATAAATTTATCCACAAAAAGATATAGATAATAATGACCCCATATAAAATTCATAAACACACTTTCCCATGGATGAAAAAATACATGAAGTGGCATATACAAATCCATTTTTTTGTTACTTGGTTTTCTAGTGGTTCACGTCACACATCCTTTTAAATATTTGGGCATAGTTTCATAGATCTGGGGCCAATAAAAATAGTATTGTAACTGAGATATTGTTTTTCCTATACCAAAATGACCAAAAATGAGAGAAGTATGCGCTTCTCTAATTACATGCACTTTTTTATCTCATGGAATACATAATTTACTAAGATGATATAAGAACTTTTCATGGAAATTATAATCTAATTCTTCCACTTTAGTACCATGGATTAGTGTTTCATATACATCCTTAAAATCTTCACCTCTACCATATTGTTCAATGTAACTTTAATGAGCTAAGACACTATGTTGAAAAATAATGGATGCATTAATAGAAGGTCTATATAACATACCAATAACTTTGTTTTGTATAACTTTCTTATAATTGATAAAAAAAAAAATGGAATTGTTGCAAAAATCCCATCCACCAGAAATGAGATGATTGTTGTAGCTTGGTTTGTGATTAGATATACTTCAAAGGATGATGATAAGTATGGATGATTATCTCTTTTATCATCAAATAGTCTTTCCACTTCTTCACACTCTGAACTAAAGAATGAAATTCTTTTTTGTAAGTAGGATAATTTCTTACTACACTAGTGAAGGTCAACAAACACTAACAAAATAGTTTCCTTCTTTGAATTAACACCACTCTCATGGCATAATCACTTGCATTGGTCTCAACCTCTAATGGTTGTTGAAAATATGGAAATGCTAGAACTCAGGTTGTATTGATGTTTTTTTCAAGGTATCAAAAGATTTTATTTATTTATCTCCCCACTAAATATGTGTATAATATTTTTCAAAGCATGTAAAAGAGACGCAATACTCAACTACCCCCTAGAATATCCTAACTTCTACTACAATATTAGGAATATTCCACTTCATAACATCTTCAACATTAGAGGGATCTACATGTAATAATCTTAAATCTAACATACATTCATATCTACAACTCATACATTCTAAAAAGAGTATATCTCATACAGTCAGATCTAACATACATTCAGATCTACATCTCATACACTCAGATATGCATCCTACACACTCTAATTGCTTCTCATACTTTTAGATCTATGGAACAAAGGTTTTCCTTTTGTAGACAATGGATTTCTAAATAATCTTTCATATCTAGTGCTTGTGGATCATATCAAGTTTCATTTCTTGTTTGAGGGCATTAATTCTCATGGATTTAAATCTAGTTTTGCAAGAGCCTTTATACACTCATATACGTAGTGTGGCTTCTCCCTTGGATCATCAGAGCATTGGATCACTATTTTTAACAATGCATGAGATCATTGTGAGATCATGTTCAATTTATGGATTGAAGCACTTTCGTTGGTCATCGACACTTTTAGCGTATTGGATCAATTTCAGCTTCATCTTCTACTATCATTCATGTTTTCTTTGAGACATTGGTCTTTGACACATTGTGTACTTTCCATGATGATTCATTTCTTTGATCTTGGAGGTTCTTTATTGTAGTTATATATTTGTATTCTTCACTTCTTCCAAAGTGGTGTGTCTGAAGAGTTTGGAGACAAATTTATTTTGCAGATTACTACTCTATGTTTTGCACTTCATCATTAGCATATCGATGTATTATTTGTTGTTGGCAATTTTGTATTTTTTGTTGATGGTAAAAAGTGTGTTCTTTTTGCACCTTATTGAGGACTAGGTTGTTGGTCATTTTTCATTGGTTCTTGATAGTAGCAAGTGTGTTATTCTTGCACCTTATTGAGGATCTACTTACAACTTATGGAAGGTTTTCTACACTATTCATCTTCACATCTTATCCTTGACATCAACAAAGTTTGAATATATCTTCACCAATTATTCAGAATGTTTGAAATTGTCATTAAGGGAGAATGTAATGTAATTCCATCTTCAAATTACAACCATTATGCAATTAATGTCTAGTGGCCAAATATATTGTTGTATAGTATATCATTATGAAGAATTTGTACACACAATGATGCATCATCCACATTTACTATTGTATATCCTATCATTATGAGGCCCTTTGTACACACATTGAGACATCATTAGACTTATGAGATCTCATATTGGCATATTATTATTGTTCCTCCAACTATGATTCTATCCCTTCAGTCATCATTAAGGGGGTATTTTAGAATGTGTTAGTTATTTCCTAGTGGTCTCATGTACATGGATATGAAATTTTGTAAATTTATTCATCAATAACTCACTATCTTGTAAAAATGTTTTATTCCACATGCATTATGGAAATTGTTCTCCATTCACTCTCTCATATATAATAGAGGTGAAGGAGGCCCTTTAGGAGTGTGAGAGACTTGGGAGTGGTTTATGGTATTGATCTTTATCCTAGACCCTATGGGTACTTAGGTAAAATAATCGATATTGTTGAGTGTTCCCTTTGCTTGGAATAATGGAGAGTTTGTTCGAGGAATAAAAGACTAACTTCTATGGATGTTTCCCTACATTGTGGTTTTACCATGTAAATAATTTTCTCTTGCTCTTGTCTCTTTTTTTTTTTCTTTCTTTGATTTATTGTTCATTGATGCATGCATATGATTTTATATTGGTTGGATTTTGATTATATATTATTTCATATTTCATTGATTTAACAAGTCTAAATTAGTAAAATAATTTTCATTTCTTAATTGATCCAACAAATCATTGATATGAGGAAGAGGTTAACATTTCTTTACGAAAAATTTCTTCGATGCTTGGAAATCTAGACACATTCTCCATGTACCATCTTTATTTGGTAGCAAAACAATGGGTGATCTGCATGGAGAAGTATTTGGTCGGATCACTCATTTCTCAAGCAAATCTCAAACTTGCTTCTTTATTTATTCATTCTCAAGTACATATAATGTATACATTCCAATGTTAGGAAGAGGTGCATCTTACTACAATTGGATCTCATGTTGTATCTCTCTCCTTGGAGGTAATCTTAGTGGTTCCTCAAACACTTCATAATAGTTAGAAATAATCTTAACTAATTAATTTTTATATTTAGTACCACACCCTTGAAAGATTTGGATTTATCATTATCCTTAGATTTTACAATCATGAGAACAAAACTATTTCTTGCATTTACAAGACTTCTCATTTGTCCTACAGTAACAAGAGACAAGTTAGTATTCACATGATGGGCTCTTACAATATACTCAATCCCATCCTTTTTTTAATATGATAATTGTTCTCCTACCTATACAATATAGCTTTTGTATCATATAAATAAGGACTTCCCAAAATAATTCCATAAATATCAAGTGGTACAATATCTAATTCTACCTCATCTATAAACTTAGAGGTGATTACAAATCTGATCTTACATTGTTTAGATACCTACAACTTACGATCTTCACATAACCATCCTAAAGAATATGGTTTTGGATGAGGTTTAGTTTCAAGTCCAAATGTATTAACAATTTATTTAGAAATGAGATTAGTTTGCAAACCACTATCAAAGAGTGTATCAATCTTTGTATGTTTTTAGATAACTCTAATATGGAATAATTCTCCTATTTTCCTTTCATCATGCATAGTTTCGTAATTTAAAGAATGAGTATTAGTGATAGAACTAACAAAATAAGATATAACTTTTATTCCCATGGCCATGATCTTGGTTTCATCACCTAAATATGATCTAAGATATCGTTGGATTGTAGTTGTGGTATTTTTATTACCCTTATTATTTTCGAACCTCTTTGGTCTTAGTTTAGGACGAAGTTTCCAACACTTGGCCTTATTATGTCCTTCACTTTTTCAATGTGAACCTTAAGGTTTCCCATATTCTCTCTTCATTATGGTTTTTCATTTCATTTTACCCTTTTGTTTGTTCTTGCTAGTAACTAGCTGATTTGATTTCTTTGATAAGTTGCCCTAGTCATTCATTCCCATTGTCTCTGTTATCCCCGATATCTAGGGATAACTAGGAGATCATGTCTCGAGGCCCACATGGTCCTAGACATGGAGTACCAAGAGCAGGAGTGACTTGAGCATGGCCCTGGAGGGCCCATCTTTCTTCTTCTCAGCCAGACTTGTCCTATCAGCAGTAGCAAGAGCGTGATTGACTTGAGCATGCACTGAGGGCTCCATCTTTCTCGCACTTGTCCTATCACAGCAGGGCAGCCTTTCCCCATCACTACCGGCCGGGACTTGCATCGGAGAGGACCTTTGCTCCATGAGGTAATTGGTCCGGGGTATCATGGTATGTGTCATATTTGATTGTTATAAACTTCTTATATATGCATTATGCTCCTTTCATTTCTGATGACCTGCTTGGATCTTACACCAATCCACTTTACCACTGTTGGGCTGATTGATGGGAAACTTAGCAAACCGGTATTCATGGGTTTTTGTTAGCCACTAAAAGGGATTTGAAGAACCATCGTCCACTCACCTCATATTATCACTTTTACATATTATACCCGCTCATCCATCCCATTCCCTCATTCTGGCCATTAGGAGGACCATCGTGGTACATCTTGTCTTGTGGGAAGAAGGCTAAAGGCCCGTGGGGTAAAAGAAGCCGGGTAAAAGATAAAATCCATAGAAATAAAACCTAGAGATGCTTCACCTGGGGATCCCCTAGAAGGCAATAAAAAAGACTCTCAATAAGAAACTAAAGGACCCTAAGAAAAATGATAAAATTAATAAAATGCAAGACCTAACCAAGAGGATGGGGAGGCTCATCAATGAAATGTAATTCCATTGTGTTCATAGGTATTTAGCACTATGACATTGCCACCATCTAGTAACCAAACCAGTATGTTGGACCTTTGTTTGCATGGCAAAAGGAAAGGGGTCTCATCACGAGCCAACCTTCATTTAAAGATACCTAGTGGGTAACGCTTCATCTCTCACACCAAGCCAAGGCAAAGGTCCTCTTCACACCTTGTAGTAAAAAGCAATAAAAGAAAGATAAAGAAATAAAAAGGGCTTGGAAAAAAATGCATCCATGACGTAGAGCTCGGCCCTATTAAAGGGACCCACGCATAACACCAACCCTTGGTTCATCAAGATCGACATCCCTAAAACCATATCATCTTATTACACATGGCTTGAATGATCCTTGAGGAAACTTTCCATCTCCCCCGTGGGTATTAGCCCAATAGGGTTGGTCTTGTTGGTTTCCTTAGCTTTGTATAGTAGATCCGTAATACCCGAGCTCTTAGATGATGTATTAGGATTTCATGCATATGGTTGATAAATTTAATGATGAGATATGATTTCATTGCTATGATGTCTAGGAATGATGATCCCATGGAGGGAATAACTTTTGATGTGAAGGACCATGCCCTACGGACAAAATTCGTGAGGACGCAGGCACATGGGGAGATGATTAGCTCAGACCTCCATAGCCAGTGAGCCCACGATGGTTCTTGGGATCGTAGAGGCAGGACAGAGTTGTGTTTAGCCCTTGCATGGAGAAGAAGAAGGACTCTCTCAATGATGCTTTGGTAGAGATTAACCCTATGGGGATCACCAAGTGGTATGGGGATGGCTTTGATGGACAAGACGCCACCGAGTGCATCTGACGCTTCTCGGAGGGATGTGGCAAGATTTTGGACCTTGTGGCACGGTGGTGTATTTGCAAGAGGCCGAAGGCCCAACGCCTTACCCCTCGATGTTGACTATGCCCAAAAAGGGCCAACGCCCCTCTGAGGGGCCCGACGTCTCCCATTTTAGTTATATATTGACATTTTTAGCATTTTAAGTAACAAATAATGAAAATATTGTAAAGTCATCCTTGTCGTTTCGCTTTTAATGACCTATTTGTTAATCAAAGGTCATAGAGATGATATAAATTGAGGACATTTTACCCCTCATTTGGATATAACACAACTTGCTCTCTGTGAGAGTGACTCTTTATTCTTTTGTCTTGATATTTGCTCTTGGAGTGAGGGGCGACACCAAAGGACTACCTTTGGTAGTTTATGGTGTCTCTGCTCACAGAAGGTGTTACAAACTAGGGCTCTGATGTTTTCATGAATTTGTATGTTTTTCTCATCAAACTTCTTTATGGAATGGTTGTTGATTAAATATCTCTGCATAATAGTTACATTGTTATTATAATGCTTAACCAAACGCTAGGAGCCAACACACAAGTAGGTCGTGGATTCATGTCCCATGATAAGAACTTGTTTAGCCATTGATTAAAGAAGGTTTAGCCTAGCCATAGCTACACTAGCCATTCTTTTTCCTCGAAGTTAGATTTGAACTATAAGTTGAAGGAGGAAGACGCCCTAGGCCTAATTTATGAAGCTACACTCTAGGGTTTTGACCTTAGGGGTTTGAAAAAATCCTTGTCCCCAAGGAAACACTTTTCATCCCTAGACTTATAGTTTGAAGCTAGCTGTTTTCCAAAGAGTTCTATGAAAGAGGGAGGAGCATGAGGCCTAGCTTTAGCTAGGCCGGAATGGTTTCCTCCTTAGCTCTTTAATTGTGGCCCTTTGTGCACTACAAAGCCTAACTCCGCCTAGATTTAGATTCTCCCAAGCCATTAGTCTCTCTCCTTGGACTCCATTTACCCAAGGCACTAGTCTAAGAGTAAAACGCTGAGCCTTTTTATGCTAAAACAACTCTTTCAAACTCTCTTTATTTTGGAAACCTAACTAACCCTAGCGGCCTAGTAACTCTAACTGATGATGATGTCTTGCCTTTATTAAACTTGTGCTTAGACTAAAAGTTGTGTCTGACTCATCTCTTGATAGCCATAGAGGTTTTAAGCTTTTTCATTGGTTGATTTGTCAAAACGTCCACCTCTTTGACTAGCTAACCCTAACCCTAAAAACAACAACAATATAGGTGACGTCATACCTTTTAAAAACCTTGTTTGGCCTTAAAATGTTTTGACATTGTCATCTATTTGATAGACCTTGAGTTGTTGATTATATCCATAAGCTTGTTTGATAAAACGTCCTTCTCATTGTCTTCATTTTTTGACCTAATATTAGGGCTGACGTCACCCTAAATATGCAATAGTGACACAACAACAATATTTATATGAGCAGATTTTCATTGTGATAATACAAAGATTTGATTTTACACATTGAATGCCAGTATCTCTTGTGTATTTATTGAATAAGTGACATAAAATATAAGCTTTTATTGCAATCATTGACTTCGTCAATACTTACTTTCATTAATGCTCATATGTATTAAAGATAGTCACTGATATTTTGAAGTACTAACCACTGCAACACGTTTTAGTTTCTTTTGACTTGTCTCGCAAACAGGTGCCTTTCTCAGTGGAATTACCTTATTTTGATTATCATTTTGGCAGTAATCTGTGAAGGGAAGGCTTACCTTAACCTTTGAAGCATTAAACCTTGATCCTTCTCCTTCAGAACCCCAGATTACTAGGGACGTCTCCCTTGGGATTAGCCACCCAGAATAGAAAGAGCTCCCCACCGAGGTGACAGTGGGTGGGGAAAGCTCCTGTTACGCCAGTTTGAGCCTTGACTCCAGCTATCTAAACCTTTCCTACAAACTGTGCGATAACAGTCTCAATATGAGTGGCTTGAAAATAATCTTCATCAAGATTAGTTGGGTTAAACATAAGAATAGTATGTCTCAAATAGATATGCAAATCACCAATATAAGTAAAAAGAGTTTCTTACATATAAAGAGGAATTCCCAACGTCAATACCTTGTTTATAAATTCTTGATTATAATCTTTATTTTTTTGTCCTCTATTTTTCCCTAGATTCTTCCAAACCAATATTACTTGTTGCATATACCCTAAACGATAAAATTCATTCTTTAATGTAGCTATGAATTCATACCAAGAAGATATCATTTTAACTTTCTTAAGGAGATATCCATTATTTTACTCTTCCACCATACCAGTGTTATGCCTCCCACTCAAACAATAGCTAGCTAGGTTTTTACTTCGCCGTCCACAATTTTTTATACCCTACAAAATACTTTAATTTTTTAGATCCACTAATCCAATTTATTTGCATTAAGCTCTCCATTATACATTAGAAAATCAAATTTTATGTCTAATTTCAATGTAGGAAAATTAGAATAAACTTTCTATGGTTTCTTTTCCGTGGAATTGAAGAGGAACTTGAATTTGAAGAAGAGGATAAATATGGAGGAGTTTTAAGAGTGTCACTACTACCTCCTTCTCCTTTAGCTTGATTTGGACCTTCTTCGATCTTATTTTGTTCCTTATATATTTCTTCCAGCATGGTTTTCATCTCCAAAAGGCTAATTGAAACCTCACTTTAGATTCAAAGTGGTTTTTTCCTTATGGAGATTCCACTACATATCATTGGAATTCATTTCTCGAACCAATCTCAAGATTCTCCCTCTTTGAGCTTAGACCCAGTTAGCATTCAACATTAAAACTTGTGCAAATCCAAATCAACATATCAATTATTCCCTTATCAATATGTTTGATACCAAACTTGATCTAAAATTCACTGTTAAAGGATTCATTTTTTAAAAAAACCCACTAATTTAAATTATTATAACCGACTTCTCAATTAGTTGCATTAAAAAAAAAATTCTTAATGAATTAAAAACCAACATTCAAGGACTGAAATTTAAAAACCAAAACTGGAATAACACCAACAATACTCAAGAAATTGATAACAAAGTTCACCCATATTGGATACCTCCTAGAGTCCACTTTAATTGAAGTACCCATCCATTCATAAAAATCCAAAGTGCACTAGTTCATCTGTGGACATAGGGTAAAAAGCAAGTCAACATAGTAAAGAATATGAATTTAAGAACCTGCTAATCTGAGCTAATTTAGTAACATCCTTTTTAGGAAAGCATTTAAAACATGTAAGGGGATCTAGGAACACCTAGGAGTAAATTTAGGAGCGATTCTAGGTGGGTGGGGGAAATGAGTAATTTTAATAAATTAAAGAAATTAATTACTTGAGGAAAGTAGGTGGGTCTCAAAACTCTATAAAAGAAAGGGGAGTTGAGGAAGAAAGGGATGGGCTGTTAGCATATCGTTACGCTGCCGAATTGTGACTTGACTAATTTCTTGTGAGGAGTTGGTAATTTATCAGCTTGTATTGGAGTGGTAGCTCAGACTTGCGAGGCGATCTGGGAAGCTAGATCTACCATATGGACAGTGTGTGGCCCCTTTGCGTCTCGGGGGAATAAGGGGGAAGTAGAGTACCCCTAGCGATTGGCTGGGAGGTACCGGTGTAGTCTCTACGGTTGGCGAGCGGGAGCGGAACGGAGCAGGAGCGGCACGACGCGGGAGCGGCTCAGAGCGCGCGGACATCAGTCGAGGCAGGCGTTAAGGAAACGGTATGTCTTTCTGTTATTTGGTAGAGTAGAATGCTCGGATTGGATTCTTCGCTGTAATTTTATTGCTGTAAAATTTTACCGCCAATGGCAACACTATGATAGTTAGCCTGCATGGTAGCATATACAGGGTTGCATTGTGGTTTAAGTGCTTTGCGAATCTAATTTCTGGCATGCGTCTGTCGTTCTTGACTGGGTAAATTTTTATTATGATTGTTCTGACTGTGAAAATTATTTATTCATCATTCTGGACTGTGTAACTTTTTATTGATTGTGTGGGACTGTGTAAATTCTTAAAAATTATTGTTCTAGAATTGTTCATGTGACTATGGGTGATTTTATTTAGATGCATGGGCTTATCATTTTGTAATTATGTTCGGTGATTCATTCTGGCATCTGATAACTATAACCTTGCCTCACTATGCCTTCTTTTTCTAATTTGATTTGAAACGAATCTTCGAATCCCGACATTTTCAGTTTTGATTTTTATTTCAAATGAGTGTTGGAAATCCTTGCGGGGTCATCCTTTAATTATTTTTATTGAACCACTATTAGAATCCCTGCTGTTCCATTGTTAAATTTTTATAAAAAGGGGAATAATAAAATGCCTGCACCTTCAGTGTTGAGTTGTTTGAACGATATTAGAACCCCCGCGCCTTACCCAATCTAATCCCCACGTGGAGGTCACTTAGTCTCTGTATTTGCATTGAGAATTTTCTGTGCGTTTGGGGAAGAAGACCCACGTCCTTGCCTTCAGACCGGTGTAACGTCTGCCACAACTGTGACTGTGTGTTGATGGCCTTCATATTTAAAAGAAAAACGATTGACTGTGTTGATTTTCCTCTACGTCGATAGCTGTGTTTGTACCTGGGCACTGCTCGAATCCCACTTACCGAATCAGAATAATCATAACCCTTATCTTAGCATGCATTTCGCCCAGCCACCAAGCGGTGCATCATCAATTTGATTACTTCTCTGAGTTTTTGTTTGACCATTACCTCCACCTGCAATCCGCCCAACGAATTGGATGCTCATACAACTGTCTCACTAAATTTTTATACTCAGTGAATGGCCCCTCATGCTCTCTGTGTTTGACAATCGTACCCCAACTTTTTCTATGTTTTGGAAAATCGATCCCTCAGATTTTCTGCGTTTTTGGGCTAATCATTCCCAGATTTCTCTGCCTTTTTTTTGGTAATCCATATCCCCATAAATTTTTTATTTTGGCCATCTGTCTCCTCAGATTTCCCTGGGTTTTACCTCCTCTGAGACATTTAGTTATTTCCCTTCATTCGATTCCATCGCCCACGGTACTCGGCTACCTGCGAGGAGATAGTTGTTAACCCAACGCGAGATTCCTGACACTCAGGGTATGCTGCCAGGGAGTGGTTGAAATTAAATTTGCCAGAGTGAATTGATTCTGTCAGTTTAATGTAATCCTGTCAGTGTAGATTTAATTCCGTCGGTTTAGCTCAGCCTTGTTCATTCTAGGCGTTGTCTAAATTGTCATTACGCTCTACATGCAAACTTTAAATTCAAAATGTTCATTATGTAAAGACTGTGTATTCCTTACATTGTTGTTAAATTAATTTAAATTAACATTATTAAATTAGCATGGTCGTATTCATTACAGCATGGTTAAGTTAGTTTAAATCATCTGTGGTGTATGGTTAATGTATTGCCATGTATTCTAATCATAATCGCCATGTATTTACCAGATTATTATGATTATTTTAATCATAATTGCCATGTATTCTAACCATAATTGCCATGTATTGTAGTCGTATTGTAGTCCGTCTGTGTTTTATTTATAATTGCCTTGAGAAAAGGGATTAGAATAGATTATTCTAATCATGATTTACAAGATTTACATTCTAATCATAATTGCCATGTATTGCCATATATTCTAATCATTTACATTGCCAAGATTTACATTCTAATCACAATTGCCATGTGTTACGATGTATTCTAATCATTTACATTGCCAAGATTTACATTCTAGTCATAATTGCCATGTATTCTAATTATAATTGCCATGTATTTACAAGATTATTGTGATTATTCTAATCATAATTGCCATGTATTGTAGTCGTATTATAGTCCATCGGCGTTTTATTAAAATAGATTTACAAGCACTAATCACGATGAGAATAGATTATATCAATTCAGAGGGGGAGCATACTCCCGTGTTTCTTGTTTATCTTCATAGATGATTCTCTTGCTAAATTATATTTGCGTAGTGGATTGATTAGCCATAGAAAATTATTTTTGGGCATAGGACAGGTATGACGGACATGTGCCTCATCACTTCATCAAGAAATGTTATCTATAGTAGAACCAACGAATGTATAATTCTGCACCTAGAAGTAAAGTAGATGACTACCCTTGCTTCTTGAGTTAAATAATGTCATTTTCATTTTGCTCGCACTTATGTCGTGTTTTGATGGAATTAGTACTCAGGTTTTCTTGCACCATGGAATTCTTATAATATGTGTCGATTTATAGAACTTTATCGCACAACGATCGTCCTTGATGGTGGTTGATGGGTTAGTCAATTTGCGTGGTCTGCTTGTGTCGGGAGGGATGTAGACACCTCCATGTTCCTCAGAACAGTTGCCAGCCCTGAGACCTTAAATGGTTAAAATCGATGGGAACCTGGGCTTGAGCGTTGCTTATGTGTCTTAGAGGTCCTAACCATTGCAGGGTAGGATGGAGGGGTAGTCAATTTTACTTTTGTTGATTAATTTTTGTGTAAAGAATCCAATGTCATATCAAGAGTCTAGGGCACTTTAAAGGCAGGGTTTCCACTCTTGCGACACACCTGACAGAGATTACTAGTTTCTTCCTGAGCAGTCGGCCTGGAGCCTATCTAACCTTCTCTCTCTCCGGAGCAGAGAACTAAGATTAAAAGCCCTGCTTTCCTATGCAGAAATAGTAAAATCTACTATTATGGATTCTTCCTTATGTCTATGTCGTTTAAATGTTTGCAGTTACTTGTTGTGCGCCTTATGTCTTATTGTTGTTATCGTCGTGGTTTCATTTGTTTAGTCGTCGGGTGGCGACGTAGAGTCAAGTGTGTCTATTTCCTTTCTACATGCGCGCACACACTTTTAAAACAAAAAAAAAATTGCACCTGTTATCA
>SNQJ01S0036673.1:151610-174305 GCA_010110895.2 Picea sitchensis
CTTTCGTTGACAAGAGTTGATTTTATTATCCTATTGCTGATCGAGTTGATTGTGTGCATGCAGGTAATCATGGTTAGAGGACGCCGCGGAGGCAGACGATGGGGTGCTAGGGGAGGAGGCGTGACGCCTCCAGTAGCATCCACGCCTGAGGGGTCTAACCCCTAGGGAGGAGAGAAGGTTCTCGGACAGGAGAAGATAGCGGTTGGCGATGTTGTTGGGATGATGAGATCCTTTCAGACTTGATGACTTGACTGATTGATTGTGAGGAGTTGGGAATTTCTCAGCTTGTATTGGAGTGGTAGCTCAGCCTTGCGAGGCGAGCTGGGAAGCTAGATCTACCATATGGACAGTGTGTGGCCCCTTTGCGGCTCGGGGGGCTAAGGGGGAAGTAGAGTACCCCTAGCGATTGGCTTGGAGGTACCGGTGTAGTCTCTATGGTTGGCGAGAGGGAGCGGCACGGAGCAGGAGTGGCACGGCGTGGGAGTGGCTCGGAGCGCACGGACGTCAGTCGAGGCAGGCGTTAAGGCAACAGTATGTCTTTCTGTTATTTGGTAGAGTAGAATTCTTGGATTGGATCCTTCGCTGTAATTTTATTGCTGTAAAATTTTACCGCCAATGGCAAGGCTGTGATAGTTAGCCTGCATGGTAGCATATACAGGGTTGCGTTGTTGTTTAACTGCTTTGCGAATCTAATTTCTAGCATGCGTATGCCATTCTTGACTGGGTAAATTTTTATTATGATTGTTCTGACTGTGCAAATTATTTATTCATCGTTTTGGACTGTGTAACTTTTTATTGATTGTGAGGGACTGTGTAAATTCTTACAAATTATTATTCTGAAATTGTTCATGTGACTCTGGGTGCTTTTATTTAGATGCATGGGCTTATCATTTTGTAATTCTGTTCGATGATTCGTTCTGGCATCTTATAAGTATAACCTTGCCTCCCTATGCCTTCTTTTTCTAATTTGATTTGAAACGAATCTTTGAATCCAGGCATTATCAGTTTTGATTTTTATTTCAAACGAATGTTGGAAATCCTTGCGGGGTCATCCTTTAATTAGTTTTATTGAATCACTATTAGAATCCCTGTTGTTCCATTGTTAAATTTTTATAAAAAGGGGAATAATAAAATCCGTGCACCTTCAGTGTTGAGTTGTTTGAACGATATCAGAACCCCCGTACCTTACCCAATCTAATCCAGGCGTGGAGGTCACTCGGTATTTGTATTTGCATTGAGAATTTTCTGTGTGTTTGGGGAATAAGACCCATGTCCTTGCCTTCAGACTAGTGTAACGTCTGCCACAACTGTGACTGCGTGTTGATGGCCTTCAGAATTAAAAAAAAAATGGTTGACTGTGTTGATTTTCCTCTACGCCGATAGCTGCGATTGTACCTGGGCACTGCTCGAATCCCACTTACCGAATTGAAATAATCATAACCCTTATCTTAGCATGCAATTCGCCCAGCCACCAAGCGGTGCATCATCAATTTGATTACTTCTCTGAGTTTTTGTTTGACCATTACCTCCACCTGCAATCCGCCCAACGAATTGGATGCTCATACAACTGTCTCACTAAATTTTTATACTCAGCGAATGGCCCCTCATGCTCTCTGTGTTTGACAATCGTACCCCAACTTTTTCTATGTTTTGGAAAATCGATCCCTCGGATTTTCTGCGTTTTTGGGCTAATCATTCCCAGATTTCTCTGCCTTTTTTTTGGTAATCCATATCCCCATAAATTTTTTGTTTTGGCCATCTGTCTCCTCAGATTTCCGTGGGTTTTACCTCCTCTGAGACATTTAGTTATTTCCCTTCATTCGATTCCATCACCCACGGTACTCGGCTACCTGCGAGGAGATAGTTGTTAACCCAACGCGAGATTCCCGACACTCAGGGTATGCTGCCAGGGAGTCGTTGAAATTAAATTTGCGAGAGTGAATTGATTCTGTCAGTTTAATGTAGTCCTGTCAGTGTAGAGTTAATTCCGTCGGTTTAGCTCAGCTTTGTTCATTCTATGCGTTGTCTAAATTGTCATTCCGCTCTACATGCAAACTTTAAATTCAGAATGTTCATTATGTGAAGACTGTGTATTCCTTACAACGTTGTTAAATTAATTTAAATTAGCATGGTCGTATTCATTACAACATGGTTAAGTTAGTTTAAATCAGTTGTGGTGTATGGTTAATGTATTGCCATGTATTCTAATCATAATCGCCATGTATTTACTAGATTATTATGATTATTTTAATCATAATTGCCATGTATTCTAATTACAATGTATTCTAATCATAATCGCCATGTGTTTACCAGATTATTATGATTACTCTAATCATAATTGCCATGTATTGTAGTTCGTCTATGTTTTATTTATAATTGCCTTGAGAAGAGGGATTAGAATAGATTATTCTAATCATGATTTACAAGATTTACATTCGAATCATAATTGCCATGTATTGCCATATATTCTAATCATTTACATTGCCAATATTTACATTCTAATCACAATTGCCATGTATTGCCATGTATTCTAATCATTTACATTGCCAAGATTTACATTCTAGTCATAATTGCCATGTATTCTAATTATAATTGCCATGTATTTACAAGATTATTGTGATTATTCTAATCATAATTGCCATGTATTGTAGTCGTATTATAGTCCGTCGGTATTTTATTAGAATAGATTTGCAAGCACTAATCATGATGATAATAGATTATATCAATTCAGAGGGGGAGCATACTCTCGTGTTTCTTGTTTATCTTAATAGATGATTCTCTTGCTAAATTATATTTGCGTAGTGGATTGATTAGCCATAGCAGGTTATTTTTGGGCACGGGACAGGTATGACGGACATGTGCTTCGTCACTTCATCTAGAAATGTTATCTATAGTAGAACCAACGAATGTATAATTCTGCACCTAGAAGTAAAGTAGATGAGTACCCTTGCTTCTTGAGTTAAATAATGTCGTTTTCATTTCGCTCGCACTTATGTCGTGTTTTGATGGAATTAGTACTCAGGTTTTCTTGCACCGTGGAATTCTTATAATATGTGTCGATTTATAGAACTTTATCGCACAACGATCGTCCTTGATGGTGGTTGATGGGTTAGTCAATTTGCGTGGTTTGCTTTTGTCGGGCGGGATGTAGACACCTCCATGTTCCTTAGAACAGTCGCCATCCCTAAGACCTTAAATGGTTAAAATTGATGGGAACCTGGGCTTGAGCGTTGCTTATGTGTCTTGGAGGTCCTAAACATTGCAGGGCAGGATGGAGGGGTATTCAGTTTTACTTTTGTTGATTAATTTTTGTGTAAAGAATCCAGTGCCGTATCAAGAGTCTCGTGCCCTTTAAAGGCAGGGTTTCCACTCTTGCGACACACCTGACAGAGATTACTAGTTTCTGCCTGAGCAGTCGGCTAGGAGCCTATCTGACCTTCTCTCTCTCCGGAGCAGAGAACTAAGATTAAAAGCCCTACGTTCTTGTGCAGAAATAGTAAAATCTACTATTATGGATTCTTCCTTATGTCTATGTCGTTTAAATGCTTGCAGTTACTTGTTGTGCGCCTTATGTCTTCTTGTTTTGATTATTTTGGTTGCATCTTGTTAGTCGTCGGGTGGCGACGTAGAGTCAAGTGTTTATGTTTCCTTTCTACACGCGCGCACACACTTTTAAAACAAAAAAAAAATGCACCTTTTATCAGAGTTGTTGTCGTAACGAGGAGGGACGTTACATAGTTCCAATTGAGCTTCTGATGGATATCTATTCTAAGATAGTTGTATGAAGGAACTTCCTTCAAGCTATTGTTTTCATAAGCTATATGTATATATATATATATTGTTTTCATAATCTCTACACATACACACACAAGTCTATGTTCATGTCTGTATTTCTCACATAATCTACAACATAATTTACTGGACATTTTCCAAAATCAATTTTGATGAACTAAGATATAAATTAAAACCTTAATAACAAAGAAACAATGACTAGCACATGATAAATTTTGAGACGATGATAACCACAACTGGATATTTACTAAAATCAATTTTGATGAACTAGGAATAAACGAAAAACTTTAATAACAAAGATACAATGACTAGTTCCTGATAAATTTTGAGATGGTGATAACCACAAAGTGATAATTGGATTTACCATGTCCAAGAATTTGCAATCAAAACATATAATTACCATGACCATGATTTCACAATCAAAACAGTTGCAATGTAATTGGTGCTTTAAAAAGGGTCAAAATTGGGCTCATTTGAAAAAGTTGAGTAATCCACTTTACATGGTATACATGTATATGTCATTGGAGTTGTTAACCTATGAATTTTCATTCACTATGAGTGCATCCAACTCCAGCCGCCTCATGGTACCTCATATTGAATAAGTGGTCCAAATTATTCTAAAAGAGATCGCAATTGATGGGAGGGGAAGAAGGAAACGATGGAACTTCATTCATGGATGGTTTACCAGGAAGTGTACATATGGTTTCTAATTGTATGCACAACCATCTATACGAGTTGTAGAGAGTTATAAAGATAGTGTGGGTGGGGTATATACATATACCAAATATGGAGATGAAAAAAGAGGTTGAGTGAGAAATGATACATTAAACCAGACTAAATAGTTGGAGATAACAAAGATTGTGCAATGGAATGTTGATAACTGTAAATTATGTTACATATTTGGTTACAAGATCATTAAAAAACAAATACATTGAAGCATTATACTTCACATACAATATATGGCATCACATGTATTGGTTCTGCTCACATGAATTTAATGACCTCAATGAATAAATGTCATAGTTATCTAAGATTAAAACTCCAAACTTAGATTACCTATGTTAGAAAAAAAAATTGTATTGTGTGTGTGTTTTGTTATTAAAACTCAAAACTTAGGTATAACCTAAGATTGAAAAAACCTCATTAGCTCTTTCCAAAGACATCACATTGATCATATGTGATAAAAGCAATTTAAATGTTATAAAAAAATTAATTTTGTTAAGAATATGTACAACATTGGACCTCAAGAAAAACTATTGAATGATAAACTATGGATGGTCAAAAGAAAACTAATGAATGGTCAATTATGGATAGTCCAAAACTAATGAATGGTCAACTATGAATTAAATGTTATATTCTTGGCCTTCTACATTGACTAATAATAAGCAATGATGAACAATATGTGAGCTAAGCTATGGTCCAACCATTAATTAGTGAAATTTTTCCATCACTAACCCAAGTTCAATTCCCAATTGGGAAAGTAACATGTCCCACTAGTGAATTGTTAAACATACAAAATGAAATGAATAAAATTAATTAATTTAAAAGGGTAAAAACCAAAATTTTATTTTATTTTTAAATCAAATTAACGAACTCTTCACCTTGTTGTAGAGATCAATTGTTTTTCAATGCATCCTCGTAAAAACATGTTCGTTCTTTTTTTTTAATAAAATAATTTAATTTGTTTGCAAATTGTTATATCTATTTAAAATAATATAATTTTGTTGGTTTATTATATATCTGTTTTAGCGAATAGTTATATCAACTTAAAATATGAAGTCTTCACCTTTTAAAAAAAATAAAATTCACGTGGCTTAAAATATCTAATAAAGTATTTTGTAAGCTTGTTTTAAAGACCAAATACACGTGGTTTTAAATATTTTTTGAAGTATTTTCAAAGTGAAAACTGTATGACGTTTCCATTTATTTTAAAGTTGGATTTACAATCAACTTTTAGATTTATATGAGTAGATCATAAATGTATAACTAGTATGACCATGTTTAAGTCTTTTCAGGATTATATTTATGATTAAGGAATTTCGTAGGTGTGTATTTTGTGTTTTCTTTTTCCATAATGAGCAAATAAACCCAATACGAGAGAAGTCACGTTGGATGTTTGATATTCTTGTGATCACATCAGAAACAACCAAATAAAATGCAATCTACGCAAAGGAGAAGTATGCCACTATTACCACAGTCCCATGTTAGCGCAGTAATTGGAGGATCTTCAATATGTCATTGAAACCATATAACATGTCTATCAATTTTATAAATCAGAGACAATGAGAAGCGGGCGGCAATCCACTAGGAATACAGCTTAAATACTCTCTTCCAGTAAAAACCACTTAAAAGCTGGTGATATTCTTGCATCACCTCAGCTTCGTTGCTTCTGCGTTAGTCGTGGACTAATTACCCTTCTTGCACAAATTAGAATTGTAGTCCTTCAAATGTCTGGCCAAATTGCCAATCTGCTGGAACCACGTTATACGAAGTGATGGTTCTGCCATCACTGGTGCTGCACTGAAAGGAGATACTTTGCCCATTCAAATAGGAGTTGCTCTGCCAATTCTGTCCCCAGTTGCGGGACATTGCTTGCCAACCAGTGTTGGAACCTTTGATGGAAACCGCTTCGACATCCCCTGCACCTCCTACGTTTGTAATGAGCAGCAAATTGAAGTAGGAGTGCCCATTTATTGTGAATCGAACTCCTCCTTTCCTCACGCATGGTACTCTGCACACATGCATATTAACTTTGCAGCTTAGCATTTCATCCCAATCACCGCCAAGTTGGAAATAGATTTTCAGAATTAAAGACGGTTGGCAGAAGAAGCAGAATAATGAATTACCTTCTGAACATGATGGGAACAATGCCACTTCTGTATATGGCAATCTGTTGAAAAGCAGGTTGAGCCATGTCGAAGTGTTGCAGAGGTGGATTGCACCATCCTCCATTGTCACTGGGAAGAGCATTATTTGGGGGGCAAAAGTTGGTAGCAGTAACTGTCACAGTGCCCGGTAAACACCACTGAGGATCGTTCTGGTCGTTGCATTTCATTTCGTAGCAGGCTCCGCATGTGAGTCCATTGTTGAAAAGCGCTGTACTCAGAGCTGCGGTGTTCGTTCCATAGCCTTGGCTATACAAATTACCGTATCCGCACGCACCACCTGTTAAATTAATTTCAACATGGAATTGCTTAGCCAACACGGGGTATCAAAACGATACTGCGAAACCAGTAAATTCAAACGAAATTTTTGAACCTGTGACAGACCTATGTAAGACTGGAGTTTTGAAGTTTTGTCGAACTGTGAACTTACCCATTGTCCCCGAGGCATCGCTGCCACCGTAAAAAGTTGCATGTGCGGATTGCCAGTCAGTATCTAGGGCATAAGCTGCACGAGCTATCCAGAAGAAAGCGAACATTGTGGCCAGTTTTACAGGTTCCATTTCACAAGGAAAGGAATGGCCGAAGACTTCACCCTAATTGATATCTGAGTGTAGAACTAAGTAGAATAGAAATCAAAATCGATATCTGGATCGATATTTGATTCAGATATCGATATTTGTTTGGTGGACTAAGAGAAATCTGCAAATATATATACTGGGGAGGTGGATGAGCTGCTTTCCCCCGACTCTTTAATCTGTCAAGATTTCCTCAGCGGACTGCGGTACCCACAGGATTGTGCGGAAACAGGAGTACCCACTGGATTCGTACCGGGAGTTGCATGAGCTACTTTCTCCTTACTCATTAATTAGTCCAGATTTCCTCTGCGGTACCCACCGGATTGTGCGCATTCAAACAAAGGGTCGCGGCATTCGTATCCCGGAATGGGGGCCATATCTGCACATGGTGTTCTAGAATTGCGATGATGAAGGAGGCGCTTCTGGACCATTTTATAACCGACACTTTTTCCAACGGTGAGAAGGTGCGACATGGTGGCCGAGATTTATTTACATTGGTACCGATTGTATATATTTTTCGCAAGTGACTTGATAAGTGTTATTTACTTTGGTACCGATTGTATATATTTTTTGCAAGTGACTTGATCAGTGTTTCTTGGTATCTTCCCTCCCTTCGATTTAGGGATTATTTATCTAAATCACATTGCTCCATTCATGGGTAAGTGGGTAGCAACACAATACTCCGTGTTTTGCAAGGGAGTCGGGACCGAATCTTGAAATGCTGTAGAAAAGAGCGGCAAAGAAACACAATTTTTCCAAGGAAGTAGGATCGAATGATGGAGCGCAGAGTAGGTACAAGGCAGTTTCATTATAGGATATGGATGGAGTCACTAGAGAAGTCGACCAAGAATTGTTGGTAGTCAATTTAAATGAACAAAATCGAGACCAAGTGACGAAGAAAGGAAGTGAGTTGATGACTTGTCCTAATTATTGTATTGTATAAATTAAAGTACAAATATATATTGTAATACATACCATATCCTTCTCTCGATTTGAACTTGTGATCTTTTAAGAGGAAACACGTGTTCTTAACTATTAGGCCCACATATTATTATATTGTTGTAATATATAAATTAAAATATTAATGCATCATGTAACAAATTAAATATTAATACATTATTAACTAATGCATTGCTAAAGTATTAAAACATTAATAAAGTAATGTATTAATAATGTATTATTAAAGTAATAATACATCAATAAAATCTTAGTAAAGTATTAATACATTAACTGAGAATGACTATGGTTGAGTATGGTTGACCATGAACATGGTTAACTTTAGTAGTTATTTTCATCGCATTGCTACATCATGTATAACATATTACATAAATGTGTAATATAATGTACTAATTAATACATTAATAACTTAATGTATTAATTAAGTAATACATTTATACAATATTAATTAATACATTGTTAAAGTATTAATACATTAATAAAGTAATAGATTAATAATACATTATTAAAGTATTAATACTTAAAAATACATTTTGATACCTTTAATACATTAAATGAATTAATAATTACAGTACTAAAGTATTAATACATTAATGTATAATGTAACATATTAAATTATTAATTAATTATTGTAGTACTAATACATGAATAAATACATTTTAAAGTATTAATACCTTAATAAATACATTATTAAAGTATTAATACATTAATAATACATTATTAAAGTATTAATACAATAATACCTTAATTTATATTGATTATGGATGAGTATGGTTGACCATGACCATGGTTAACTTTGGTAGGCCTTAGTTTACTCTCGAGAGGAAATATTGATTATGGTTGATCCTAGTTGTCTTTCACCATGGTTGAGTGTGGTTCACCATGACCATGGTTAACTATGGTTGTCCAGAGTTTATTATGGTTGAACATGTCCATGGTTGAACCTCATTGACCATGTGGATCTCATTATGGTGAGCCATGTTGATTATGTTAACCATAGTTTACTATGGTACTACTGCATTACAGTGTTGATCATGTTTTTTCCGTCACAATGCAACATTAGGTTTTATTCGTCACATTGTGACATTAGATTTTGTTTGTCACGTGACATAGCAAGGTCATGGTCATCAAATTATGATGAAGGGTTTTTGTTTATGACATTATAGAGTTCGAATATGTTTGTCACAGTTCGACGTCGGGAAATGTTCTTCTCATTGCAATGTTGGTTTATGCTTGTAACATTGGTACATTGGGTTCTATACATATACTTGCGACAATGGCTTGTGTTTGTCCCATTGTGATGTTTGGAAATGTCTATCACAATGCGATGTCAGGACATGTGCGTCACATTGCAACGTGAGGATATATTTGTAACATTACGATGACAACACTATGTTTGTCACATTGGAATGTCCATTTATGTTCATCACATTGTTACGAGAAGGTTATGTCCGTCAAATTGTGATGTCTTAAAATGTTCGTCACATTGTGACGTCTATATATGTTCATCACAATTTGATGTCCATATAAGTTCGTCGCATTGTGACATTACTATGTTTGGTAGATTGAAATGTTACTATGTTCAACACATTGTGAAATTTGGAAATGCTTGTCACATTACTACATCTGTATATGTTTGTCACATTGTGACGTTACTATGTATGGTAGATGGCAATGTTATTATGTTCAACACATTGTGATGTTTGGAAATGTTTGTCACATTGCGATATCCATATATGTTCGTCAGATTGCAATAAACTTATATGTTTGTGACATTGTGACAGTACAATGTTTGGTAGATTGAGACGTTACTATGTTTGACATGTTATGACGTTTGGAGGTGATTGTCACATTGCGATGTCAGGAAATATGTGTCACATTGCAACGTGAGGAAAGGTTCATCATATTGCGACAATAGGGTGGTGTGGGACACATTGTGATGTCTAATTTATGTTCGTCACATTGTGACGTTATTATCCACATTGCGAAGAAATGCCTATGTTCGTAACATTGCGTAGTTACTATGTTTTGTAGATTGCAATGTTATCGTGTTCGCCACATTATGACGTTACTATGTTCGTCACATTGCAACGTTATATTTTCGTCACATTGCAACATTATATGTTCATCACATTGCAACGTTACTATGTTCAACAGACTGTGACATTTTGAAATGTTTGTCAGATTACGATGTCTATTTATGTTCATCACATTGCGACGTTATTATCCACATTGCGAAGAAATGCCTCTGTTTGTAACATTGCACCGTTACTATGTTTGGTAGGTTGCATTGTTATTGTGTTTGTCACATTGCGACGTTACTATGTTCGTCACATTACAACGTTATATTTTCATCGCATTGCAACGTTATATGTTTTTCACATTGCAACGTTACTATGTTCAACAAATTGTGACATTTGGAATTGTTTGTCACATTGCGATGTTGGAATAAGTGCATCACATTGTGATTAATATCATGGTATTTTTTTTCTTTGATATATTTATATAATTAGCTTGTTAATACAAGGGAAATCTAGGGGAAAGTGCATTTTATCTTCAACCATTTCAATGTCGTGATAGATTCTTTCATGCCATGATGTTTTCTTTGTATATATTTGTGACATTGTGACGTTACTATGTTTGGTAGGTTGCAACATTACTCTGTTCAACATATTGCGATGTTTGGAAATGTTTGTCACAATGCGACGTTGGAGTAAGTGCATCAGATTACAACGTCAGGAAATGTTCGTCAAATTGTGAGGACAGGATGATGTGCAACAAAGTGCGATGTCAGTTTATGTTCATCACATTGTGATGTTACTATCCACATTACGACGACATTCCTGCGTTCATCACATTGCGATGTTACTATATTTGTTAGATTGTAATGTTAGTATGTTCGTCACTGTCTATTATTACTATTTTCGACATAATGCAACATTATTATGTTCTTCACCTTGGAACGTATGGTTTTTTTCGCAGATTACAATGTTGAGGGAATGTTCATTGCATGACAGGGCTCGTTTGTGTTCGACAAATTACAAAAATGAAGTTTTTCTTTAGTGTTTTTTTTTTTTTAAATCTAAGTGTTTCCTTTGTGAAAAATATAGGAACTTTGAACTGATGTGATATATTACACAGAATGAAACTTAGAATCATACTGGTTCTAAGGACATTGATATCATATGATCTTAAATTATAAAATATATCCCTTCTAAATAAGAATATATAAACTTAGAGTATGCATTTATGCATTTCAGTTTTTGGTGTCGCAAATTATAATTGTGAGGAAAAAAGAAAGGAAGGGTTAAACAAAATTATGATTTATAGTAGTAAAATATTTAACTTTAATCTATCTATGAGTAATTGTGGTCAATATCATGGTATTGTTTTTCTTAGATAGATTTATACAACTAACGTGTTCATACAAGGGCACTCTAGTGGAAAGTGTTTTTCAACTTAAACCCCTTCAGTGTCATGAAAAATTATTTAATGCCATGGTGTTTTTCTATTTTATAATGAAATTAAATTTTAATCATTTTTTTTTTATTATAATGAAATCTTTCATAAAGACATGAAAAACATTTATATCTTTTGACAAATTTAAAATATCTTAATGTTAACTAAAATACAAAATGTTGTCTACTTTTAATATAATGTTATTATACATTTGGTTTAAAATATAAAATATTGTCTCATTTCTTGACATAACAAATATATTCAAATAATTAATATTGATATTATATTTTTTATTGATATAATAAATGTAATCAAATAATTCTATAATATTTTTTCTTCATATAGTAAATGTAATCAAATAATTATATGTTGTATTTTTCTTATATAATATTATATATTGTTTTTATATTATGTATTAATGTTTTTTATCTTTTGATATAATAATGTGTTTTTTTATATAATAAATGTAATCAAATATTAATGTCTTTTGTAATCAAATAATAAATGTAACCTCTTTTCTTATATTGTAATGTGTTTTTCTCTATACAATAGACACAATTAATATTGATATTCTCCTTTTTAATATAATGTAATAATATATTAGTAATTAATATCCATATTATCTTTTTTATCTATTGATATAATAAATGTAATCAAATAATTAAGATAACCTTAATTAATCTCACCATAGAGGGATATGAGGCATAGCTTGTTATATTAGAAAAAAAAATTCTCCTCACATTCAACTTCATAAGATTTACCCTCTTAATCAATAAATTTGGATAGAAATTTTAGACTTCAATGCTAAGAAGATGTATATAGCAATTTGTTATTTTGCACCTATTAATTCTACTTCTTATAAGAAAAATAATCTAGATAAAAATTGTCCCCATAATAATTTAGAAAAAGATATTTATAATTTGAAAAATGAAGGTAATATCCTCCTGCTAGGAGACTTTAATGTTAGGACTGCAACTAAACAAACTACTCTTTTAAGTGATGACTCCAACCATAATCCTTTATGGCTAGATGAGGAATTTGTTTTATCTAATAGCTACAAAAGAAGCTCTGAAGACCTAATTGATAATTTGTTTGGTATTGAGTTGGTCAAGCTCTGCAACTCTCAAGACCTAATAATTTGCAATGGAGTAATGAAGTGGCCAAAATCCAACCAAATGACCTGTATTCATGGGCTAGGTAGTAGTGTTGTAGATTATGTGATATCTGATATCCCTTTTTCCAACCAAATAACAACTTTTGACCTTTTAAATGACCATGAGTCTCACTCTGATCATAAACCTTTATCCCTAATTCTAAAATTTTCCATGCATAGGAGCACCATTGAAGAGAATTCTGATAATCAAAGGAATTTGTGCTTTGACAAAAGTAAAGTTAACATTTTCTTAAAGGATTTAAATAGTAAATTAAAAATCCTAACTTATAAGGACAACATTGAAGAACTCTATCATAATTTTACAACTACCCTTTCCACTTGCATTAACAAGTTCTCTTTCGAGGTGTCCCATAAAAAAAATAATAGAACAACCAACCCTTGGTATGATAAAGAATGTAAAATTGCTAGCAAATCCATTAGGGATGCTTCTAATGATCTCTTAAAACTCGATAAGATCAATACGTACAAAGCCCTAATTAAAAGGGAAAAAAGATAATATATCAATAAAAGGCAAGAGCAACTTTCACAACTATACAATTTGGATCCTAAGAAGTTCTGGAGCAAAATTCTAAAATGCAATACTAAAGAAAATAATAGGATTCCCTTAACGGACTGGAATTCCTACCATAAAAGTCTTTACGAGTTCCCTAATTCCATGGACACCATTATTATTGTCCCTACAAAGGAAGAAGTTTTTTCTTTAGATGACATAGAGTTTAGGGTTAAGCAGCTCACAAATGGGAAAGCTAAGGGCATTGAAGGCTACCAAGATGAAATTTTTAAAATCGAAGGGTCAATCCTTATCCCTCACATACACAAGCTCTTCAATTTAGCAGTCAAGCAGGGCTTCCCTAAACCATGGACGCAAAGCCTCATTATTCCTATTTTTAAAAATGGAGATAAGAACATTCCCTCTAATTGTAGGACCATTATGATTATCCTGATTTTAGCCAAGCTTTATGGAATTATTTCGGAAAAGAAGATTAGCATTTGGCTAGAAAGTCACGGTAAAAGAGCTAAAGGTCGGGCCGAGTTTAGGAGATATCATTCAACTGTGGACCATCTTGTTACCTTTGGGATCATTGGAGAGGAGTTCTGCAATACTAAAACCAATATTTTTTGTTGTTTTGTTGACTTTAGAAAAGATTTTGACATGGTTCCTAGAAAAAACCTTTGGAATAGGTTGGAAGAGATAAAAGTGTCTCTCATGTTGAGGGACCCTGCAATAAGGATGTATGAGAACGTTATTGCTAATTTTAAAAACACCGAGGGTTGGTCAAAAGAAATTAACTGCAATATCAGAGTCAAACAAGGTTGTCACTTGTCCCCTACCCTTTTTGGCATATACATTGATAAATTAGAAGAATGCTTGGAAAAAGTAGGTTGTGTCAGCCCTACTCTCACTGGTATAGTCATCAATATTCTTCTTTATGCCGATGATATCGTTCTTATGGAAAGGAGCTCCCATGATCTTGAAAACCAACTAAGAATCCTCAAGGATTTTTTCTCCAATATGGGTATGACTATTAATACCGATAAGACTAAGGTCATGATTATTAAATCCAATAAGATCCCTTATGATACATTTATATATGACAACAACAACTTGCAGGAAGTGACTTCATACAAATATCTTGGAATTTATATTCACCACAAGCTTAATTGGAATTATAGCATTGAGAAAAGGATTATTGGGGAATGGAAATCTTATTATGGGCTTGAAAACAATTGTAAATCAACTGAATTTTGGAGTTGGGATAAGAATAAACTCCTCTTTGAGACTCTTGTTACACATGTTATTCTTTATGGATGTGAAGTCTGGGGCTGTAGTATCTCTCGTGAATCCTAGAGAAAGATAGATCAAATACAAAAGAATTTTATAACCTATAATCTCAAAATTAAAGGAAATACGCCCTATCCCATCCCATCCTCCTCGTAGAAACAAGCCTCTCCCCCATTGAGAGCATGGCTATGACTAGATACCTAATGCATAAGAACAAGTTAAAAAACATGAAAGACAAGAGGCTACCTAAAATTGCTTCAAAATCAAGTCATAACCACCATCGACTCAAGCATTGGTCAATTCCTAAAATGCCATGGGATGAAAGAGTGTGTCACCTTTGTGACACTAAGAAGGTTGAAGATGAAAAACTCTTTCTCTTAGATTGTCCAGCCTATACCCATATTAGATCTCATTTTCAAAATATTGATCACACTACCAACCTTCCTAACCTCTTAACTAGACAAAAGTATGGTGATCTTGGAAAGCTTCTCTTAATGTTTTTCGAGCACAGAAACAAAATTCTAAAGAATTGGAAGTAATCACTTACCCTCTTAAGGTCAGACCAATTAGGTCTTAGTGGACGTTAATTATCATCATCATCATCATCAATATAACCCTAACCTTAATAACTAATGTATTTTGATATAATAATATGTGTTTTTACATAATAAATGTAATCAAATATTAATACCTTTTGTATTCAGTAATCAAATAATAAATCTAGCTTCTTTTATTATATAATAATGTGTTTTTTTCTAAACAATAAATGTAATTAATATTGATATATATATTTTTATATAATGTAATAATATATTAATAATTAATATCCATATTTCAGTTTTTATTTATTGATATAATAATAATATATTAGTAATTAATATTTATATTCTCTTTTTTTATTTATTGATATAATAAATATAATTAAATAATTACAATAACCCTAATAAATAATTAGTGATTTATCTAATATAACTATTGAATCATTTTTACAAAACTAAAACAACTTGGAAGAAAATCTCCCTACACTATGAATGGCTATGAATAGCTACTGAATTGCTTATGGAATGATGGAGATTATGCAACAGTAGTAGCATGAAAACTAATTAATAAGAGCATATGCAACACATGCAAACGAATGCAACCATAGTAGCATGAAAACTAATTAATAAGAGTGTATGCAACATATGCAAACGAATTATTGAATCTCATAAAATGAAAATATTTTAAATCTGAATTGGCTTAACCCTAACCATAATAACTAATGTTTTTTTAATAAAAAACGTCTCATGTCATTATGATATATATTTTCAATTTCCACAATTATTTCCGTTGAAGTATTTTGCCTGAGTTATCAATGACTCTTGGATGTTGTTTGCATTTTTTTAATAGAATCCAGTATCCTACACCTGGCCATTTTAAATTCAATTAAAGCATTTAAATCCGTGAACATTGAGACCTAGAAATTTTAATCCCAATTAAAGCATTTAAATCCACTTTTAATTCTGATTGTTGATTTGATTCCAACTTTGTAGGTTTTTTTTGAATGTCAGGTTAGTTGCACTATGTAAGAGCATGTTTATCAAATTTGTCTCTCTCGCAAGTTTGCCAAATTGTTCTATCTTCAGGCATGGCTCTCGTCCATTTCTGTGAGATACGGTTGGAAATAAATGACTTGAATATAATTTTGATGAGTATATTTTTACAATTAAAATGCAATCTTTTTTAATCTATTGCATTTGGGATTTCTAGAAATAGAAAATATGTACACTCAATTATATCAATAGTTTAAACAGTTTGAAGGGATAAGATTTTTTTTTAATCTACTACATTTGGGATTTCTAGAAACAGAAAATATGTACGCTCAATTATATTAATAGTTTAAAGAGTTTGAAGGGATAATATTTTTGGTAAGAATAGAGATCCTCCTTGATTAGGTGTTATAGCTTCATGAAAGTTTTCAACCGTATTTGTATTAGTGGTATGATTTTCTTTGCCATGTGGCAGTTCCAGTTGACCATGAAAACTGTGATCCCGTAGTCCTACCAAATCAATATGAGTTGAGTCTATGAAAAGAATCAATATGAGTTGAGTTTATGAAAAAAAAATCAATATGAATTGAGTCTATGAAAAGAATCAATATGAGTTGATTTTATGAAAAAAAAAAAACAGTTTTATTGATGTAAGAAAAAGTTTGTTTCTAATAAAAAGTATGACAAGTAATCCTACTTGTAACATACAATTTAGTCTTTTCCAATTCCAATTATCTTTATGAGATGAATATACAACAAAATTTAAAATAAAAATCAATAAAAAGATTTCTTGAAACTACATGATATGTCAATTTTAGCAGTGATTGTGCAATTGGACTAACATGATATGAGGATATGTCAATTTTAGAAGTGATTTTGTAATTAGACTAACATGATATGTCAATTTTAGTAGTGATTGTGCAATTAGACTAACAGAACAAGGTATACACCACAAGGTAAAAATAAACATTAAACTTTTCATTTAGAAATTAGTCCATTGACATCAATTCATATACAACACTCCCACCATTGCTCCCTACCACTGTGTATTAATAAGTTAATTAAATTTTTACAATCTATTGGTTGGATAGTCATAGTGATCGTGAGAAATCAACCCATTATGAACCTTTTACAGTTCAAAAATTGTTTGGGGTTCTGTTGGTCAACTACTTGTTAGAACTACAATTTACAGGCTGTGTCCAAACCACTGATGAAACCCAACCTCCACATGGACTGTAACAGCCTCCTCATTACACCGACAAACCTCTTATAACAAGTGCAAAATTTATTTTTTATTTTTGTTTAAAGGTGTGTGCGCATGTGTACAAGGGAAATAAACACATTCGACTCTGCATCGCCACTTGACGACGATTAAGATGCAAACCACAATGAACACAACAAGACGACATAAGATGCACAACAAGTAATTGTATGCATTTAACGACGATCAATCGACAATAAGTAAGATTGACTACCCGCCCGTCCTACCCTGCAATGGTTAGGACCTCCAAGACACATAAGCAACGCTCAAGCCCAGGTTCCCATCGATTTTAACCATTTAAGGTCTGAGGACTGGCGACTATTCTGAGGAACATGGAGGTGTCTACGTCCCGCGAATACAAGAAGACCAAGAACACAAAGTTTACAACCCAGTACAACATTACTTAAACAAGGATCTACAATCTGTAGGAGTCTTACGACCATTCCATTGCACAACTTTAGATCATAATTCATCATCAAGGTACCCTCTAAAACAACATTCAAGGCACCTTATTGTACAAGTCTGAACTTCGACTAGTTTAACATTTAACAAGATAATTAGTCATCAATTATAATCATAAATATAATGAAGAGTTATAATTGTAAGTTAATGAAATAATTAACATTTAATCTTTAATTATAGATCAATAATTAACGAAATATCCTAAAATCATTTGATGCAAACGTTGTAAAATTTACATCAACATTCATTCAATGATCTAAACTTATAATTCGATAGACAATAATTATGAACCAATAATTGTCTCAACAACGCAATGATCATAAATACCTAATTAATGCAACATTCAAAATCTTTTATCGCAACCATATAAATTAACATTAACATTAACTCAATGATCTACATTTATAATCGACAACCAGTAATTTAGAACCAATAATTAACGCAACATCCAAAACAAAAGTAATGATTTCATGGTGCCTAAATTATAACTTAATTCAACAAGAATCACCTCTTTTCATGGTGCCCCCTAATTATTAGTTCCCTTCAAGACACATGGACACACCATCATAACATCAATTGTAGGTATGCAAATTTTTGGAAACAAATAATGCTTGAAAATAAATTTTCTGCTTAAGAGCTTACCCAATTTGTTGTAATTACCATAAACATTTTAGCATCAATACTATCTATAAATCATTATCCTCTCTATCAACTAGCCCTTAGCCTTAATTGAGGCATTAACTAAATCAAAGAAGCTTGCTTTTATTACATACTAACTGAAATAAAGTAATTGCTTGTTAGGAAAAGTTAACTGAAAGGTAAGTTGCCTTTATTAAAATAAAGTGGATTGTCATTTTTAAATACTAACAAAATAAAGCAGTTGTTGCCATGAATAATAACTGGAAAAATAGAGTGCTTTCATTTAAATAAGGTAGATTGCTATTTTTACGGACTTCATAATAAGGTAGTTGCTGCTATGAAACATTTACTAAAAGGTAGATTGTTTTTATTGAAAAATAAGGTAGATTGTTATTTAAGAAAACATCACTAACATAAAGAGGATTTCTCTTATTAAATAAGTTGATTGCCTATTAATGCTAATATTGAATGCATTCAACTAAGTCGAAAATAATCCAATCTCAACTGGTACTAAAACATAAAAAATACTTTCATGTTTCCTGTTTCGAATACGACCCATTAAAATTTTACGAGGGATAAGGTGTCTTTAGATTAATAATTTAATATAGAAAAATCGTCTCTATTAAAAACAAAAATAATTTAATAAATAAGGTGTCGCAAAAATAGTGCGTTGTCCTGAGGTTAACATCTTATTAAAAACATCAAGAGCTATAATGCCAAACACTGGTTACTTCCACCATGCATTGTTTTAAAGAAATCAACTTTTAAAAAGGCAAAAAAAAAGGCAATAAGTCACCCTGAAGGCAAGACACACAATGTGGGGTTTTTCGTCCAGTTTAGTAAGATGCGCAGTGAGTACAACTGTCAGAAGGTTAAGGTTCAGAATGATACTACTTCCATTAAGAAATCCTGCAATTCCGAAACAGTCAATAATAATGTTATCGTAACTTCTGTCATTCCATTTACTTAGCCGGTTGTTGTTGAACCAACAGTTACAACCACCTGCTGACATTTAAAACCTTGAATGCCATCGCCCGGACCGGAACGGAGCAAGGGAAGGCCACTGGCCCAAAATATTTGCACTTCGCGCCAATACAGGAATGAATGCAGAGGGCATTTAATCGGTGAATCGTGTTATGCTACCATCGTCAGGAACTACGCGAAAACAATGGGCGGGATGAGTGAGCATTGTCTGGATGGGTCAACGCTCGCTCCACCAGATACAGAAAATCGTGCTTCCAGTACCAAGGAACCGGATTTGGAAGGTAGGAAGGGAAATCGCAACAAGGTAAACTCAGTCAGTGCCGAGGCCTAACCAAAATTTTGCCGAGCCTCTCCTTAAACGCAGCCACCCTGCAAACTGTTAAACTCCAGAGAGAACACAACCATAGGATTTGGAACGTCGTCAGGGGAGGAACGAAAAGCTATGCCATCTAGTAGATGATGGTCGATTGTAGGGTATCACTAACTAAGGTTTGAGTGGCCAATTAACCTAAGGATGAATCTCTTCGAGCCGTTCAAAATTTAGTAGGTGGCAAGGCAAGGGACACTGCCCACAAAAGGGCGTCAACAGTTTGGCTGGCAGTGATCAACCGTCGGGGAGAGAACGAACACATTTATTTTTTTTCATTTGCTTAAGTGTAATGCAAAGGAGCGGGAGGCAAAGAACTGGTCAGAATCCACCGAAAAATCAATTTAACCTCTGGATAAGTTCAACTTACTAAATTCTAAAACAGAAGAGAAATCTCTACAGATGTTTCTAGCAAATGTAGAAAAATAACGCATAGGTTTCAATTTCTACAGAGATTTCAATTTCTACAACTTCGACAATCTTTTCCACATCAGTCGTCAAGGGTCAAAATAAATAAAAGAAAACGCAGAGTTAAAGGTAAACGTTTGTACAACCACAGGGATGAGCAATTTCTCCTTTGCTCCTACATGAAATCATTCTACAGTATTGGCTATGTGAAAATTTAATTGAAGTTTAAGGAAATCTAAATGTAACCATACCAGATTTAAATTATCACTCTTGTTATTATGATTGCTACCTTAGCCAAAAGTTCATAAGTACTGATGTGGTAATGCAGATATAAAATTTTAAATGTTTTAAAAGCAAGAATGCAAAAAATTTGCCTTTACATGACAATCACACCGTTCAATTTTACCATTTAAGTGATGAGGACACCAGTCAAACAATCAGCTAGGCTAGGAAAAATAAAGGGGTTCGCTATCAATCTAAACATACAATACATTTACCATCGATATTTCAATCCCAGCATAAGTCATATTGCAATCTACTCTACTAAACAAAGAACATATTGTTGTCTTATCGTCCGCTTTGAAGGATGTTAGCGCGCTCCGAGCCGCTCTCGCTCGCCGACCGTCGAGACCTCACCGGTACCTCGCAGCCAATCGCTAGGGGTACTCTGCTTCCCCCTTAGCCCCCCAAGCTGCAAAGCGGCCACACACTATCCAGATGGTACGTCTAGCTCCTAGCTCGCCTCGCAAGGCCGAGCTACCACTCCTATCCAAGCTGGGAAATCCCAACTCCCCACAAGTAATCAGTCAAGTCACAATCCGGTAATGTAGCGTTACACTAATAGCCCATACATCCTCCTTCTCCTCTCTCTCTTTTATAGAATTTTAGAACTTCCATTATTTCCCTAATGTTATTAAATTTTAAGTTTTAAATAAAAATCTTCTAATAATTCTCCTTCGTACAAGTGTCGTCCATCCCCCACATTTCTCTATTAACTATTTTCTTTAATCTACTAAATTGTCTTATTTCCCTCACCCACCTAGAGTTACTCCTATTTTTACTCCTAGGTGTCCCTAGATTCCCTTACAGGTTTTAAATACTTTCCCTAAAATGTTGTTGCTAATTTAGTTCAATTTAGAAGGTTCTTTATTGCAGATTCTTTATTAAGTTGACCTAGCTTTTTACCCTAAGTTCCCTTCTTTCCTTTATTACGTTTCCTCCATTCCTTAGTTTCCTAAATTTTATTATTCCCTTCTTTCCCCTTTTTATTAGAGCCAAAAATGGCCATTGCGCAAATTAACCTCTTTTCCTTTTTATTAATAATTTAATATCTTTCACACTTTCACAAGTTAAACAATTAAATTCTTATTTACAATTTTAAATCCACTAATTTTAATTAACTTCTTACTCTCTTTGTTTTACCCCAAATTTTTTATGAAGACTAAAACTATTACTTAAGTTGTTTTCAGTTTAATTTTTATTTTTTTATTTTTATAGGGTATTTTTCTTAAGGTTTGACAAAATTTTACCCTAGAGAAGTTTTAGACTTAGGACTTAGATTCTGAACTGGGCGACATTTAATTAGGGAAGTTGTTTAAGAATTTCTTAATGTGTTAAATGTCTTAGGGCCATATAGGTTTGTTCCTTCATCATCATCAACGAGACGTTCCCTTTAGGACGCACCACGTGCGCCAAGGGTGCCACTCGCCTCGTTTGTTTCTTTTGCGGGACGTGCCCTTCAAGATGCACCACGTGCTCCAATGGTGTCACTCGCCTTGTTTGTTTCTTTTGCACGATGTGCCCTTCAGGATGCACCACATGCTCCAAGGGTGTCACTCGTCTCTTGACTGATTGGTAGACATCAATAACCCCTGGAGTTAACACTCCTCCAAGTGAACTTGTGGGAGACTAAGGGCTTCTAAGGAATAAGGCCCCCACCTTATTGTGCGTCCCTTAGAATCATCGTGAGCGGTTATCGTAGTCTGCCCTCACGACATCGTGGGTCCTCTCGAACTATGTAATCGTTAATCTACAGTTTGAGCCACGACAGGAGTGCTAGTAGGTTGTGGTAGGGATGTTGTCCACACCTCTCCCTCAACCTCTCTAATAGTCGTGTGTGTGGCCTATTTACTCTATATGTGAGTCTGGTCGGCAAGCTATCGTCATTCTGCATCATCAACAATCATGTCAGAACATGTCCACATCATATCATTTAATAAAATGTACTAAAATCACCGTAAAACAATCAAACCCCAATAGCACACTCCCTGACTCGATCTGGAGTCCAAGGGGTTCTGTCAATGCCTCTGCATCCTCAATGTCCAAAACCCTGCACACTCAGTAAAACCGAGTCAATAGCACCTGTCTATGTCAATGCAGTAAAACATCAGGTCATCCATCATAACGCCTCATAATCAAGA
>SNQJ01S0036673.1:174315-194607 GCA_010110895.2 Picea sitchensis
TAATCCTTTTCGAGCACAGAAACAAAATTCTAAAGAATTAGAAGTAATCACTTACACTCTTAAGGTCCGATATACCGATATACCAATTAGGTCTCAGTGGACATTAATTATCATCATCATCATCATCAATATAACCCTAAGCTTAATAACTCATGTATTTTGATATAATAATATGTGTTTTTACATAATAAATGTAATCAAATATTAATGCTTTTTGTATTCAGTAATCAAATAATAAATATAACTTCTTTTGTTATATAATAATGTGTTTTTCTCTAAACAATACATGTAATTAATATTGATATATATTTTTTATATAATGTAATAATGTATTAGTAATTAATATCCATATTCTCTTTTTTATTTATTAATATAATAGATATAATCAAATAATTACGATAACCCTAATAAATAAATAATGATTTATCTAATATAACTACTAGATCATTTTTAAAAAAGTAAAACGACTTGGAAGAAAAGCTCCTTACAGTTATTATGAACGGCTACTGAATTGCTTATGGAATGATGGAGAGTATGCAACAGTAGTAGCATGAAAACTAATTAATAAGATCGTATGCAGCACATGCAAACGAATGCAACAGTAGTAACATGAAAACTAATTAATAAGAGTGTATGCAACATATGCAAACGAATTATGGAATCTCATAAAATGAAAATATTTTAAATCTGAATTGGCTTAGCCCTAACCATAATAACTAATGTTTTTTTAATAAAAAACGTTTCATGTCATTATGATATATATTTTCAATTTCCACAATTATTTCCGTTGAAGTATTTTGCCTGAGTTATCAATGACTCTTGGATGCTGTTTGAGGGGACGCATTCTTTTAATAGAATCCAGTATCCTACACCTGGCCATTTTAAATTCAATTAAAGCATTTAAATCCGTGAACATTAAGACCTAGAAATTTTAAAGCCAATTAAAGTATTTAAATCCACTTTTAATTCTGATGGTTGATTTGATTCCAACTTTGTAGATTTTTTTGAATGTCAGGTTAGTTGCACTATGTAAAAGCATGTTTATCAAATTTGTCTCTCTCGCAAGTTTGCCAAATTGTTCTATCTTCAGGCATGGCTCTCCTCCATTCCTGTGAGATACGGTTGGAAATAAATGACTTGAATATAATTTTGATGAGTATATTTTTACAATTAAAATGCAATCTTTTTTAATCTATTGCATTTGGGATTTTTAGAAATAAAAAATATGTACACTCAATTATATCAATATATCAATAGGTTAAACAGTTTGAAGGGATAAGATATTTTTTTAATCTACTACATTTCGGATTTCTAGAAATAGAAAATATGTACACTCAATTATATCAATAGTTTAAAGAGTTTGAAGGGATAAGATTGTTGGTAAGAATAGAGATCCTCCTTGAATAGGTGTTATAGTATCATGAAAGTTTTCAACCGTATTTGTATTAGTGGTATGATTTTCTCTTCCATGTGGCAGTTCCAGTTGACCATGAAAACTGTGATCCCGTAGTCCTACCAAATCAATATGAGTTGAGTCTATGAAAAGAATCAATATGAGTTGAGTTTATGAAAAAAGAGATCAATATGAATTGAGTCTTTGAAAAGAATCAATATGAGTTGAGTTTATGAAAAAAAAAGACAGTTTTATTGATGTAAGAAAAAGTTTGTTTCTAATAAAAAGTATGACAAGTAATCCTACTTACTTGTAAGATACAATTTAGTCTTTTCTAATTCCAATTATCTTTACGAGATGAATACACAACAAAATTGAAAATGAAAATCAATAAAAAGACTTCTTGAAACTACAGGATATGTCAATTTTAGCAGTGATTGTGCAATCGGACTAACATGATACGAGGATATGTCAATTTTAGTAGTGATTGTGCAATCAGACTAACATGATATGTCAATTTTAGCAGCGATTGTGCAATCAGACTAACAAAACAAGGTATACACCACAAGGTAAAAATACACATTAAACTTTTCATTTAGAAATTAGTCCATTGACATGAATTCATATATAGCACTCCCACCATTGCTCCCTACCAGTGTGTATTAATAAGTTTATTAACTTTTTACAATCTATTGGTTAGATAGTCATAGTGATCGTGAGAAATCAACCTATTATGACCCTTTTACAGTTCAAAAATTGTTTGGGGTTCTGTTGGTCAACTACTTGTTAGAACTACAATTTACAGGCTGTGTCCAAACCAATGATGAAACCCAACCTCCAGACGGGCGACAACAATATCTAACCCTATGGAAAATAAATTGTGTGAAATTGGCAGGAGGTTGAAGAGATCTTGTTTCTCCAAACAATCTCTAATCGAGACCTTGCAGCTAAGATTTATTATCCACTCCATTTGTTTCTGCATTAGAAATAATGAATGGAAACTTACACAAGATTCGAAGTCCAGGTTCATACCAGCCTTTTGAATTTCTAGGGATTATTATTAGCGTAACACCAATGACCTAAATCAACATTTTTTTAACTGTTTCCAATTATTCTGTTGAAAATAAATGCAAGAATTTTGAAGAAGATATAGAAGTAGAGGCCTATGAAACTTTATTTCAAGAGAAGTGAAGATATTTCTTATGGTTCAACAACACCGTTCATTCCCAGCAATCCCGTGTCCCCCCGCATCCATGCTTACCCGCTTTCTGTTCACTCTGCATTACACAATACGTTCATTCTACCATTCTACCAACATTCTAACATTAACGCTTAGAATTAAAGGTAATGTGTTTTCCATTTAAAATACTATAATTTGTTCAAAACAGTGGGAATAAAATAGTGGCAGTATGTTAGCATCCAACGCATGCTAATCAGTCAATTTGCATCACAAGTTATATCAAAATGCCATATCCGTAGGAGGAATTCCCTATTAAATTTGAACGCATTGAAAAAAAGAAATATTACGCATTGAAAAAAAAGAAATATTGTGAAGAAAACACATATTAAGATACAATTTCTCACCAAGCTTCTCCTCTCTTGATGTGCAATTGAAGTCGCAGCAAGCAATAATTTCGTCCTCCCTCTGTGCGATAAAAGTCACAGCAAGCAACAATTCCGTCCTCCCTCTGGTTTCGCCCGATGTGTAATAGCATGTCGATCAAAATGAAATTGTATGTTATTTAGTCCTATTAATGGCCTTGGCCTTAGGATTAGTATGCCATATTATTTGTTCCCATTTCCGTTCCTGTCACGTCATGAAATTTTTGCGCATAATTTCGCTCGATGTATAATAGCATGTTGGTATGCCATATTATTTGTTCCCACTTCCGTTCTTGTCAAGTCATGGAATTCCTGGGCATAATTCATTTCTGCCCACTCCATTGAATAATTACCACACGTTCACACCCTAATTTTTTTAATAGGTCCAGTAAATGAAAAACTGAAAAAGTATTTACCCCAGGTATGTCCACCCTAAATATTTCACAGTTAAAGTAAATGTAAAAACTTAAAAGTATTTAAGCTACTCATTTCCACTCTGATGCAAGGTTCTGAAATGTAACCACAAACAATAAGTGCCAACTTATTTGCAAATGTAAAAAGTTGATTAGTTAATCAACAAGTAAATGTTAAAAGTTAAGTAATTATGATTGTTTTTTAATAAGTATAATTCGTGGCAATCTAAAACCTGGATTAGTAATTTTAAATATGTATGAAGTATTTGTAAGGTTGTTTTAAATACCAAATACATGTGGTTTTAAATATCTAATGAAGTATGTGTAAGGTGAAAACTCTATAGTGTTTCCAATTATTTTAAAGTTGGATTTACATTTTAAAAAACAATAAGTAAAATATCAATTTTGAGATTATACTAGTGTAGTAAATCATAAATGTATACTTAGAAAGATCAATTTCCATAACGAACATGTTTAAATCTTTAATCTTTTTGAAGATTATTAAGCTGATCAATTTCCATAACGAACATGTTTAAATCTTTAATTTTTTCGAGGATTATTACGTCGAAAGGCATACACTTATTGACAATGAACACAATTAATCAGATTTTAATCTAAAATTCTAATATGATGGTTAACAATTGAAGATGCTTGCATATTCTTAGTCGTCCTCCCAAATCAATGAATGTGATTTACTTTTCATAACTTCCTTGTATTTTTGAAAGCATTCGTTACCCTGTTTACTTTTTAACATTTCCCTAATCATATTAAGAAATTATTGTAGCACTATATGATTGCCACTTTTAAATGATTAACCTTTCAGATTACCATTTAAATTTCCGCAACTGTCCTCTGACTGCCTGTGCGTTTCATTTTCGCCACTGATTTTAGCTGTCCGCCCTTTCGGCGTTCTCAGCTGCGAGTTGTGCTAGTATTTATGGTAATTACGCCGAAAGGCCTACACCTATTGACAATGAACACAATTAATCATCTTTTAATCTAAAATTCTAATCTGATGGTTAACAATTGAAGATGTTGGCATATTCTTAGTCATCCTCCCAAATCATTGAATGTGATTTACTCTTCATAACTCCCTTGTATTTCTAAATGCATTCGTTACCCTGTTTACTTTTTAACATTTACCTAATCATATTAAAAAATTATTGTAGCACTATATGATTGCCACATTTAAATGATTAACCTTTCAGATTACCATTTAAATTTACGCAACTGTCCAAACGTTTCATTTTCTGGCTGCCTGTGCATTTCATTTTCGCCACTGATTACTGATTTTAGCTGTCCGCCCTTTCGGCGTTCTCAGCCGCGAGTTAGCGTTGTAAAGGAATTTCGTCATGGTGTGTATTTTGTGTTGACCAAGAGAAGTGACGTTGGATGTTTTATAATCTTGTGATCACAGGAGAAATAACCAAGTCAAATGCAATCTACGCAAAGGAGAGAAGTACGCCACCAATACAATATATCATTGAAACCATACGACATGTATATATCAATTTTATAATCAGCGACAATCAGAAACGGGCGGCAATCCAGTAGGAATACTGCCTAAATACTCTCTCCGAGTAAAAACCACTTAAAAGCGGGTGATATTCTTGCATCACCTCGGCTTCCTTGCTTCTCCGTTAGTCCTGGACTAATTACCCTTCTTGCACAAATTAGAATTGTAGTCCTTCAAATGTCTGGCCGAATTGCCAATCTGCTGGAGCGACGTTATACGAAGTGATGGTTCTCCCATCGCTGGTGCTGACCTGAAAGGAGATACTCTGCCCATCCAAATAGGAGTTGCTCTGCCAATTCTGTCCCCAGTTGCGGGACATTGACTGCCAGCCAGAGTTGGAACCTTTGATGGAGACCGCTTCGACATCCCCTGCACCTCCTACGTTTGTAACGAGCACCAAATTGAAGTAAGAGTGCCCATTTATTGTGAATCGAACCCCTCCTTTCCTCGCGCACGGTACTCTGCACACATGTATATCAACCTTGCAGCTTAGCTTTTCATCCCTATGACCGCCAAGCTGGAAATAAATTTTCAGAACTGAAAACGAGGATTATAACGTTGGCAGAAGAAGCAGAATAATGAATTACCTTCTGAACATGATGGGAACAATGCCACTTCTGTATATGGCGATCTGTTGAAAAGCAGGTTGAGCCATGTCGAAGTGTTGCAGAGGTGGATTGCACCATCCTCCATTGTCGTTGGGAAGAGCAGAGTTCGGGGGGCAGAGGTTCGTAGCAGTAACTGTCACAGTACCCGGTAGACACCACTGAGGGTCAGACTGGTCGTTGCATTTCATTTCGTAGCAGGCTCCACAAGTAGCCCCATTGTTGAAAAGCGCCGTGCTCAGAGCTGCAGTGTTCGTTCCATAGCCTTGGCTATACAAATTACCGTATCCGCACGCACCACCTGTTAAATTAATTTCAACATGGAATTGCTTAGCCAACACATGGCATTAAAACGAAACTGGAAAATTAGTAGATTCAAAACAAAACTTTTGAGACTGTGACTATGCCCAACCAGACGTCCATAAGAGTGGAGTTTTGCCGAACAGTGGACTTACCCATTGTCCCGGAGGCATCGCTGCCACCGTAAAAAGTTGCATGTGCGGATTGCCAGTCCGTATCTAGGGCATAAGCTGCACGAGCTATCCAGAAGAAAACGAACATTGTGGCAAGTTTTACAGGCTCCATTTCACAAGGAAGGAATGGCCGAAGACTTCACCCTAATTGATATCTGAGTGTAGAACTAAGTAGAATAGAAATCAAAATCGATATGTGGATCGATGTTTGATTCAGATATCGATGTTTGATGGGTGGAGCAAGAGAAATCTCGAAATATATAGACTGGGGAGGTGGATGAGCAGCTTCCTCCTTACTCTTTAATCAGTCAAGATTTCCTCAGCGGACTGCGGTGCCTACCGGATTGTGCTCATTCAAAGAAAGGGTTGCCGCATTCGTATCCCGCGATGGGGCCAGATCTGCACATGGGGTTCTAGAATCTCCAATGATGAAGCAGGCACCTCTTGACCATATTTTAACCGACACTTTTTCCAACGGTCAGAAGGTGCGACATGGTGGCCGAGATTTATTTACTTTTGCTACGGAATGTACATATTTGTCTCAACTGAATTGATAAACGAGGCAAAGTGTTTGTTGGTATCTTCCCTCCCTTCAATTTAGGGATTATTTTTCTAAATTACATTACTCCATTCATGGGTAAGTGGGTAGCAACACAATACCCCGTTTTTTCCAATGGAGTCGGCACCGAATCTTGAAATGCTGTAGAAAAGAGCGGCAAAGAAACACAACTTTCCGTTATTTCCAAGGGAATGATGGAGTGCAAAGTAGATAGAAAAGAGCGCCAAACTTTGAGCATAGATAGAGTAATCGTAAGTGCTTCTTCTAAAATCTTGACGTAACAAGTTTTTGTTTGGAATCTTGACGTAAAAGATTGCTAGTCCTTCAGAATTAATTACGATCAATTATGTTAATGGTGTTCTGAGAACGTGGATTACATTGATAATTGTGAGACATCGAGTCATAGCTGACTTGAATCTCTTATCACATTTGAAGTTTAGGAAAATTTGTTAATTTAATAAATAAATAATTTTAATATATATATATTTTTTTAAATTTAAATAAAAATATATTTAACAAATAAAAAATTGATTATAATTTTTTAGTTTTAATTTATTTTAAAATAATTTATAATGTGAAAAACGTAAAAAAAAGTAATAAACCAAAACCAAACTTTATTTAATAAATAAAAGTGAATTACAATAAATTATTTAAATGGTGCTAAAAAAAGGAATTACAATAAATTATTTAAATGGTGCTAAGGAGAACGTGGATTACATGATAACTGCTAGACATAGAGTCAGCTGACTCTAATCAGCTTATCATCAAATTCAAGGTTTGGAAATTTTAGGCGCATATAAATTTAACTAAATTAGTTAATTAAATTTTTAATAGTTTGTTATTTAAATTAAATAAAAAGTTATTTAAATTTAATTAAAATTATTTTATAAATAAAACTTTGATTATAAAATTTTTGTATTTAAATTTTTTAATTTATTTAAAAAAAAATTATATTTAAAAAAATAAAAATAAAAAATAAAATCAAAGTTTTCATTTAAAAAAATTATTCACTTATTTAAATATATTTATGAAAAATTTCATAAAATATATAATCGTATGTCTTATTATATCATAAAAAATATAAAAATGCATATATTGAATTCACATTCACATTGAAGCTACCACTTAAAAATATAGTTTGATTTCAGTCTAATGGTATGGTTAAAAACATATGTTTCCTCCTAAGATCACAAGTTCAACCAATGGGGGTATGGTATGTACTTGGTAGACTTTGTTAAAATTCCAAATACACAAGTTTATAGTTAAGATACAATGATTAGAAACACTAATCAAAATTTCAGATATGTATAAACACAACTACTGAATGATTAAAAATAATAAACAATATTAATTTGGAATCTACATAGACAATTAACTCTCTCTCTCTCTCTCTCTCTCTCTCTATATATATATATATATATATATATATATATCCCCCATCATTCCACCTCTTTACTTCACTAACTCTCTTTGTCTTATCTCCACATTTCTCTCTCTCTCTCTCTCCTCCCTCCTTCATCTCCTCACCCTCTCCTTGCTACCCCCTCTTTCCCTACTCTCTCCCTCTATCTATTTACCTTTCTCTTTGTTGTTGGACAAATCAATCTATCAGGACACATATTGATCTCTCTACACTCACCGCAGAGATCTAGAATAAAACAAGACAAAATATATAACTTTCCTAGGTTTATGTAATAAAAATACTAGCTAATGAAGAGCTCACACCTTTTAATCGATGATTTGTCTTCTGTTAGTTGTAGTTTCCAGACTGCTGTAAGACTTGTGGGTGATAAATACGTGAGCAGAACACAAGCTGTACAAGAGTGAAAAACAACAAAAGTATAATTTGATAAAACATGATCAAATGATCAAGGAGAATTGCAAAAATGATAACCTAAAACATATAGTATTTGTGGGAAATAACATATATTGATGTATTAATAATAATAAGAGATTGCAACCAGAGCCTTGATGTTGTGAAGTCCCTCCCAATGATTCCTTTATCCAACACGCATCCTTTTCTTGTATGAGTTCTGACACCAAAGCTTTGATACCATCCCATCCACAAAAGTGACCTTAACAAAGCAGAAGCTAAAGCCATGATTGACCACTATTTATGATTAGCTTTCTTCATGAGAGATGCTTCCTTTTATAGATTCTAAAAGGAAGGGATGAGAATGTTAGGATCTCACCAAATCAAGAATACAAGTGATATTCAAACCGATCGGAGGACACCTCACCTCAAAGCCTTATTCTAGAAACTCATGAATTTCCTCTTTTTGTACCACACTAGTACATATTGGAAAATTTGTGATGTTTTATTCATGACGTTATGGACAAAATTGGCCATTAATTGTTAAAAAATAGAGGAAATTTTAAATTTATTTCTCAATATTGCCCAATAACGTCACTCTGGCGATGTACTACAAACACATTTCTCATTTCTCGATGAAGGTGGGAAGACATCATATCAAGGACGACATTCAATTTTCGCCTCTCTTATATCATTGTAAAATAGTCGCCACGGGCCATGGCCATGGAAACTTGGCTCCAATGGTCACCTAGCATTTTGACCAAGTCAACTTTGACTGGGTCAACTATTGTTGGAATTGTTACGTTATAAAATCTATAAATATGTTGCATTTGAATGATGTTGCGACAAGTTTTCTATAAAACGGCATTATTAATTTCCAAAAGGGTTTAAGCTGTCTTCTTCGTGGAACAAAAACAAGTATTTTTTCAAGACTGGGGAAGAATGTCAAAAACATTAGAGTTGGGAAAAGAATTAAAAAAGGGTGATGGTAAATTTTATTTCCATTGCAAAAAAATGTCATGAACAATTCCAAAGAGTTCTGAATGTTCACCAAAACAATATGTTATACACTGCATAAAAACAATATACTCATTCTGAATACTTATTGTATTCTCAAACTTTAATATTTTTTATATACACTACTTTTATTGATTGTTTGTAATTATAAAGTTGATTTCCACCAACTTTAAGGTAATGGAAGTACCCGCAGTAGAAGAAAATGATGTTGTAGTACAAGATGAAGAACTTGAAGGAGATAATGAAGATCAAGTTAATGATCCCATGGAAGTAAATGACAATAATAACATAGTTCAAGATGATGGACAAATCAAATGATCCAAGACTTATTTGGTCATCCAGATGAGGATCATGGGGACAATAGTGATGGTATTTGTGATGAACCTATAATTGAAAAGGAAAAATAAAAACGCTTTTAAAGGGTCAAGATAAACATTTCGTGACTACATTGTTGCCGAACTTCAAAGTTACTTAATCATTTGTCTAACACTTAGCATAGATCCTAAGGTGTGTAATATGTTTCTTCACATCTAAATAAAGGTTGACTTTTCCCCCATTTTTTTTAGTGTTAATTAATGTGTAATATAAAAATTCAATATTTACAATCAATATTCTTTACATTAACTATTTATTTTATGTTTTAGGATTGTTAGGTGAATTTTGTTACTTCCTCATCAAATATTTTACCGCATATATCGAGATTTACAAGCCATTAAGGTTATTGGAATGGAGTATCAAAGCATAGATGTATGTCCGATGATCATATTATATATTATAACATTTGTCAAAAACATAATGTCCGGTATGTGGTATCAAAAGATATCGAACCAATCAAGTAAAAAAAAATGTGCCTCACAAGGTTCTTTGTTCTATTCCCATAATTCCACATTTGCAACAACTATTCATGTGCCAAAACACGACGCTTTATGGATTACCATGCACCAAAGAGAATTCAAAATGGCGTTCTTTGAATGTGTGCAGATGGTTATGCATTTAAGGAAATTGTTGCAAATGGACATAATTTATAGATGAACTTTGTAATGTTAGGATTTCATTGAAAACCAGCCAGCATCCATTTGAAGAGATTTCACCGCTTAATTGTGGCTCTTATTTTTGTTATCAACAATAACATTCCCTCTTAGATGTCAATAAAGAGGGAATGCCGGATAAACGATTTATTCCGTGTATTTGTTTACATTAATTCTTCTCAATTAAAATTTTTTTTCTCTTTTGCATAACATATTTTATTTATTTATGCATGTATATATACATACCATGGTAATAATTTCAATTTCAAACAATCGTAAGTACCCAAGTTAAATATATGAATGTATAGAGAGCCCCCACCCACCCAGCCACTAAAGTGGAGGGCATCACTACAAAAGGACATCTATAAAACCAATCGGGCATAAGAGATTTCTAATGTGGAATAATTTTATTGACAATTCATGATGCCCTGTGACTAACACATTTTTGTAGTAATGTGAATGTTTCATATTGCATGCTTGAATAGTATATAATTAATTAATATATCATGCATGTTGTTTAAATAATCATTTTGTATATATATTAATAATTCAGATTAATCCATATGTTGGGGGTCTTCAAACAAGGGTAAATTTGGTATGTCCAGCTTGTGGTCCTAAGATGAATCAGCCGGTCAATTTTTATGAAAGGAGTTGCTCTGATGAGTATAGACATTTCCTCTCTAAGGACTAAAACCACAAAGAATAATCAGCCATGGAAGTTGGCATGATAGAATTAATTCTCGAGGTATATATTTTGTTTATGTATCGTAAATGGAATCATGTTTTGAAATTCTCTTTTAATTATTCATTTTCTTTTACAGCATTTGATAAATAGTATTCCTCGATTTTATGCTTCATCAATGTTGTCATCATGAAGGTAGTGCAATAATGGGCTTCCATGATGAATGAAATTTTATCCCACTCATTTCATAAGGTTGCCTTACTATAAGGACATAAAAATAGTTCATTTATTTGATATAATGCATATCTGGGAAGAATGTGACAAAAACATTTTGGCAAATCATAGATGAAAGGAGGGATAAAGAAAAATTGTCAAAATTTGTAATTCCACATTTTGGGAAGCCAATCATGCAATGAAAAAGTGTGATCCGATCAAATAACCATGGAGACCAAAATAAACTTCCATGGTTAACAGAGAAACAAAGCAAAGGTGTAAAAATAGGTCATTCAAAAATGAAATTCTACAAGTTTTGTTCAAACATAAAGAATATCTTAACAAAGAAAGGTGATTTTGGTGGGTAAAAACACATGATTGGTATACCTTCACTAAGGTAATTAATCATTTTAGTATTCATATTTATATATTGTCAGATACATTTTTTAGATTTTATTTTTTTGTCTAGTTTTGAACAAGTAACGCATTCATTTTTTGTTATAGTATGTTCTAATTCCTCTATTCAGATGAATTTGAAAACAATGTCAACAAGTTATATATGATCTTGGAAAATACATGAGGTAAGTAGCCTAATATATATGCAAAAAAATCTTTTTTTTTTGTTGTACTTAATGACATGTGTTTTACTTGTAATGGAATATGTATTTATATGTTTTGTTGAAACATGTTATATTATTACATCATGATCTGTATATGGTTTTCATTGAAATAAATCCATGAAGATGATATAAATTATTGAAGAGAGAAATCTCTGGCCTAATGTGTGAAATGCAAGTATCTACCTCCAACATTTTTCAATGCACAAGAACACTACCTCATACACCAAGTTGAGGAGATTGAAATGTGTGGACCTGTACACACAAGGTCAATGTGGATGGTGGAGAGACACTTGAAATCATTGAAGTCTTTAGTTAGACAAAGAGCACGTCCTGAGGGTTCTATGGTGGAGGGATATATTGTATATGAATCCATGGTGTATATTAGTCAATATCTTCCTAAATTAGCAACGCAAGTTGTGCATGCAGTGGATTTCATTTGGGATGTGAAATCCATAAAAAACTTTGAAAGGGAGAAACTGTTGGGGAAAGGTACAATGAATAAGTGAGAGGTAATTAAATTGTGTATATTTTTAATAAATATATATATATTTCATTTTCTTGTGTATATGATCATACTCATTTAACATTTATTCTTTCATCATTTATTAATATTTACCATGGTTATAACTAATATTTAATATTGGTGAATTGTGATTTTTTGATCGGTCAGTTGTTCAATATTAGGATGCACTACATTTATACATTGCAAACAATCTTGACTAGATGAAGGTATGGATTGATAGATGTAAAGAACGTCATGGCGATAGGTTATCATGGAAAGAACTATCTGAATTGGTTAGAGAAGCTCGTCGTAATGGAGATTCTGATGTTACGCAGAGGGAAATAGATTTAGCATATTGTTTGGAAGATGGAAAGGCAAGCAAATTCACTTATTTTATTCAGTTATTTTATATTATATTAATGTGACTGTATGTGTGTTTTTTTCATATTATAATTTCCAAGTTATATAAAAAAAATTATTATTAATTGATAATGCATCTTTTACTTGTGTGACACATTGCAGTTGAAACACCACAAGGTTATGTGGTGCAATGGTCATAAATTTCACATCAAACAGTTAGATGAAACCATACAAACTTATGATAGTGGGATAACTGCAGTATTCAAAGTCACTAATGTTTCCTCTAGGAATGACATACATCCTCGAGAATATGAAAATAGCTACTATGGGTTTTTGAATGATATAATTGAGTGTGACTTTAATTCCTTCAAATTAGTTTTGTTCGATGTAAGATGTTATAGGTTACGAATGCATGAAAATGATGAGGAAATAACTGTTATTCAACATGCCAATGGATTTTCGATGATTAAAACAACATTTTTTTTAAAAACAAACGACCGCTATGTTTTTCCAAGTCAATGTGAACAAGTCTTTTACTCAAAGGTTCCAGGTAAGAGGGATTGGTCATTTGTTGTTAGAAATGATCCAAGAGGAAGACCAATAAAGTATATTGTAGATGAAGAAGATGATATATATGATGTAGAGATAGATCAGGAAGAATATGAGTCCAGAGATGAAGAAGACAGAGAAGATGAACTAGGCATAGGAGAAAATGTGCCAGTTCTTGATGATGATATCGATGAAGATATTCTAGAAAATGACATTGATGATGATGATGATGATATCATAAATCCTTTCAACATTGCTTCTGAAATGAATTTTGATACATATATCAAGATGGATGAGCAAGAAGAAGATACAGAAGAAGGATGATACAAATATTGTGTTGGTCGATGAGGTACATAACTAGATATTTTAATTTGTATGAATTATTCTCTTTAAATAAATTTTAATTATGTGGTTTAATTACATGTTCTTAAGTTTTATTTCATTTTTGTTTTGGTAGTTTCTATGTATGATTACTATGTTTCTTGTGTTTGTTTTATATTTTATATATTGGGTATTAGGGAATTGAGAGTGATTTGAGGGGGGGAAGGGGCCATATGAGATTCCAAATTCACATGGTTGGCCTTGTTTAGTAGAGAATAAATTATTCTTGAAACCAAGATAATTTCATTCATTCATCTTTATATTCAAATATCACCCACAGAACCACTCTATATATCATCTCATCTTGTCGTCATTTCATTTTAATTTTCCAATCGGTCGAATCTTAAAGGAAACAAGTATTAAAAGACATTGTACTAGGACTAGAGTTCATGATGGGCAACAGTGGCATGTTAATGAAGCCAGCATTGAAATATTTTCAAAATGTTTCTGTATGCACCAAAATTTGAGATGGATACTCTGTTCACATTTGACATGCACCAAAATTTGACATGGATAGTTTGTTCCATGTCAAATTTCAACATAGTTCCAACAACAATTCTATAGAAGAGAAGTTCCATGTCAAATTTTAAGATTGTTCTGACAACGATTCTATAGAAGGGAATGATGAATGATGACAATGAGAGGTGCAACATGATGAATGTTGATGAAAATTTGGATGATCTCAAAGATTATGTTGGGACATCATACATTCTCGAGTCTTGAAACCCTCCCATACCCTCAAGGCATGTGTCTAGTCTAACCATGTCAAATTTCAAAGCATACAGGTACATATTGAAGAAATTTCAATGTTGGCCCCATTCACTGCTCGTTATGAGGGGTTGGTGCATGACATTTGTGGTGGTTGAATTGGAAGTTACATGACATTTCAATAGAGTTCCAACAAAGATTCTACAGAAGAAAACAACGACATTTGACACTCAACCACCCATTATGAATGTTGTTGCAAACATGGACGATCTCAAAGATTATGTGGTCAGGACATCAGACATCCTTGAGTCTTGAAACCCTCCCATACCATCAATGCATGTGTCTAGTCTAGACATGTCGAATTTCAACGCATACATGCACAGTTTGAAGAAATTTCAACATTGGCCCCATTCACTGCTCACTATGTGGGGTTGGTGCAAGATGACATTTGTGATGGGTGTATTGGATGTGCCATGACATTTCAAGAGATTTCTGAAAAATATTTTATAGAGGGAAATGAAGAATGATGAAAATGAGACATCCGTTATATTTAATTTTGATGAAAACATGCATGATCTCAAATATTATGCAGGGACATCAAACATCCTTAAGCATCGAAACCCTCCCATACCTTCAAGGAAACTATCTAGTCTAACAATGTCAAATTTTGATGCATATGGGCACAAATTGAAAACATTTCAACGTTGGCCCCATTCACTACTCATTGTGCGGGGTCGGTGGAATAAATTTTTGATGGGTGTATTTTAAGTTCCATGTCAAATTTAAAGATAGTTCTGACAACGATTCTATAGAAGGGAATGACGAATGATGACAATGAGAGGTGCAACATGATGAGCATTGATGAAAATGTGGAATATCTCAAAGATTGTGTTGGAACATCATACATCCCTGATTCTTGAAACCCTCCCATACTGTCAAGGCGTGTGTCTAGTCTAACCATGTCAAATTTTGTTGCATATGGGCACATATTGAAGAAATTTCAACATTGGCCCCATTCACTGCTCACTATGCGGGGTCAACGCATGACATTTGTGGTGGTTGAATTGGAAGTTCCATGACATTTCAAGAGAGTTCCAACAAAGATTCTATAGATGGAAACAATGACATTTGACAATGAGATTCCCATTATGAACATTGTTGAAAACATGGATGATCTCAAAGATTATGTGGTCGGGATATTAGACATCCTTGAGTCTTGAAATCCTCCCATTTCGTCAAGGCATGGGTCTAATATAAACATGTCAAATTTCGATGCAAACATGCACAGTTTGAGTAAATTTCAACATTGGCCCCATTCACTACTCACTATGCGGGGTCGGTGCAAGATGACATTTGTGATGGGTGAATTGAAGCTTATACAACATGAACTCGACTTGGTAATTCAATAATAAAACCCTCCTTAAGTATTATGCGGGGACATAAAAAATACTTAAGTATCAAAGCCCTCCCATACCTTCAAGGAAACTATCCACTCTAACCATGTCAAATTTTGATGCATACAAGAGCAGATTGAAAACATTTCAACCTTGGCCCCATTCACTGCTCATTGTGAGGGGTTGGTGGAAGAAATTTTTGATGGGTGTATTTGAAGTTCCATGTCAAATTTCAAGATAGTTTCGACAACAATTCTATATAAGGGAATGACAAACATTGGCAATGAGACGTGCATGATGAACATGGATGTAAATGTGGATGATTTCAAATATTATGTGGGGACATCATACATCCTTGACTCTTGAGACCCTCCCATACTGTCAAGGCATGTGTCTAGTCTAACCATGCCAAATTTTGATGGATACAGGAACATATTGAATAAATTTCAATGTTGGCCCCATTCACTGCTCACTGTGTGGGGTTGGTGCATGACATTTGTGGTGGGTGAATTGGAAGTTCCATGACATTTCAAGAGATTTCCAAAAAATATTCTACATATGGAAACAACAACATTTGAAAATGACATGCCCATTATGAACATTGTTGCAAACATGAATGATCTCAAAGATTATGTGGTCGGGACATCAGACATCCTTAAGTCTTGAAACCCTCCCATACCATCAAGGAATGTGTCTAGTCTAACCATGTCAAATTTCAACGTATACATGAACAGTTTGAATAAATTTCAATGTTGGCCCCATTCACTACTCACTATGTGAGGTCGATGCAAGATGACATTTGTGGTGGGTGAATTGAAGCTTCTGCGACATCAACTCAACTTGGTAATTCAATAATAAAACCATCCTTAAGTATTATGCGGGGACATAAAACATCCTTAAGTATAAAACATTTCAACGTTGACGCATACGGGAACAAATTGAAAACATTTCAACGTTGGCCCCATTCACTGCTCACTATGTGGGTTCGGTGGAAGAAATTTGTGATGTTTTATGTATTTGAAGGTCCATGTCAAATTTCAATATAGTTCCAACAACGATTCTATAGAAGGGAATGACGAATGATGACAATGAGAGGTGCATGATGAACGTTGATGAAAATGTGGATGATCTCAAATATTATATGGGGACATCATACATCCTTGAGTCTTGAAACCATCCCATATCGTCAAGGCATGTGTCTATTCTAACCATGTCAAATTCGATGCATACAGACACATATTGAAGAAATTTCAATGTTGGCCCCATTCGCTAGTGATCACTATGTGGGGTCAGTGCATGACATTTGTGGTGGGTGAATTGAAGATTCTGCGACATCAACTCAAGTTGGTAATTCAATAATCAAACCCTAATTCTAATGGCTTCCATATGGCTATTTTTAAGGGATCAATATTCATCACCTATGAATATAGTCTCCTAATGGTGTATGCATCCCAAATGGTGGCTTATAAATATCCCCTCTCAAGGGCATGTGTAGTTGTTTAATACCTCCTTTTGTCTCATGAGCCCAAGAAGCTTCATTTAGGTCATATGTCCATTTTTTATACCTTTGACCATGGTCAATACCCTGAGATCCATCCTAGTATGAAAAACCTCCTATAGATTCCCATATCCCACTCGAAGATCAAAGATCCCTTTTATAGGGTTTACATGGAACTTTAAAACCTTGTTCATGGATCAGATCCTTAAAATATTTATACAATACTTGATTCCATTTATTTCCTCCCCTTACCATGGTTAAGACCCCAATATGCATCCTTTCTACACAAAAATATCCTAATGCCACCCGTATCCCAAATGGAGGCCAATATCCCTTTTAATGGGAATGTGTAATGAATCAAGGAACCATTCATTGATCATGAGTCTTAAATGTTTTATTTAGTCCTTAATACCATTTATTTTCTTCCATGCTCATGGTCACAGCCCTAAGACCCATCTCTTGTGTCTAAAACTTTCAAATGTTTCCTATATCTCATTTGGAGTACAAAGATTCCATATGAGGGTTTGTGTGGTGGTTCAAGGTGTCATTAATGGATTATGAACCCTAAAATATTAATTTATATTCCATATCCCTTGTTTTCCTTCATCGACTATGGTTGAGGCCTTGAGATCCATGGATGGTATGCAAAATATCTCAATCATTAACATATCAAACCAAGAGGCCAATGATCCAAGTTTGTGTGCTGGCTGGAGACCTAGTTTAAGGAAAAGGGCCCTAGAAGCTTATTTTTGGGCCAATGGCCCAAGACCCGTATCTCGTTGCAAAACATCTGAAATGGTAACCATATCCCACTTAAGGAAAAATGTACTTTATGGAGGGTTTTTTTGTGGTTTGAGGAATATTTCATGTCTAATAAGATATATAAGATTCATTTATGGGCCAAGGACCATATTGTCCTCCCCTAATGGCACCCATCTCCCATTTGTATGAAAAATATTCCTTTTAGAGGACCCATGTCATATATGAATGCCTTGATCATGGCCCATTGGCCCAAGAATATTCATTTAGGGTGTAATTCCCTATATTTATCCCTGAACCATGGTTAAGGCCTTGATGTCATTCCTTCATGCATAAAACATTGTATTCCTAGTATGAAAAACCTCTTATAAGTTCCCATATCCCAATTAATAAAGATCAAAGACCCCTTTTGGAAGCCCTATTTGGTGCTTTAGGGACACATTAGTGAAGAAGATCCTTACAATATTTATATAAGACTTGATGTGCTTTATTTCTACCATTTACCATGGTCAAGACCCCAAGACTCATACTTGGTGTACAAAATCTCCTAATGGCACCCATATTTGAAGCACAAACCAAACATCCCCTCTAAATGGCTTGTGTTGTGATTCAAGGACTCATTCATGGATCATGAGCCTTAAAATATTAATTTAGGTACTAATACCCTTTATTTTATCCCATGACCATGGTTAAGGTCTTGAGACCCATGCCTTATGCCTAAAACTTTCTAAGGATGCTAATATATCATTCATAGGATAAATACTCTATCTAGAGGATTTATGTGATGGTTTGAGGTTTCATTAATGAATTATGATCCTAGCAGATTAGCTTAGGTACTATGGCCCTTATTTTCCTATGTCAACAATGATCAAGGCCATGAGACCCATGATAGGTACACAAACTCTCTCAATAATGTCCATATCCCAGAATGAGGCCAATGATTTTGGTTTGTGTGGTGGTTTAAGTCCTAGTTCAAGGATCAGTGCCCTATAAGCTTCATTTTTGGCCGATATCCCAAGACCCATCCCTTATGTGCAAAGACCCATCCATGATGAAGAAGACCTCATAATGTCACCCATATTCAACTTGGATTCCAAAGACTCCCTAGAGAGGACTCGTGTCGTGGTTTTTAGCTGTTTTCGATGGTGGTTGAGCTTGAGAAGGTATATTTATGGCTTTAGACCATTGTTTACAACTTTCCATGTTTATGCATCTACACCCATTTTCAATGTACAAAACCTAATCGTGATGCGTATATGCCTCTTAAAGGCCAAATGTATGTTATGTTGGTTTGAGGAATTGTTCAAGGCTCTTGAGCTTCAAAATATTCAACAATATTATAAGGAACTTATTTTCATTCTTTGATGATAACTAAGGTCTTGTGACCCATCCATGGTCTTTTGTGGTGACCTGAGGACTTGTTCATGGTGCTTGAGATAGATATGATATGTTTGGGGCTTGAGTTGTTGTTTCCCTCCCTTGACCATGGTTAAGGTATTGAGGCTTATTTCCCTACCACAACCATGGTCAATGCCCCAAGACCCATATGTAGTTTGAAAAACATATAAATGGCGCTCATTTCCAAATCTTAGTTCAAAGACATTGAAGTGAGAGCTCATGTCGTGGTTTCTAGGTGTTTTTCATGGCACATGAGATTGATAAGGTTCAATTATGGCTTAAGTAATTTACTCCCACCTTAACCATTTTTAGGTGTTAAGACCATTTCTAGGGAACAAAACCTACTCATGGCACTTGTATCCTACTTAGAGGCCTTCAAGGAAGCCTTACAAATTAGTGATGTGTTGGTTTGAGGACTTATTCAAGGATATCAACCCTAAAAATGTTCAACAAGATCCTAAGGTACTTGTTTTTATTCCTCAACCATGGTTAAGGCCTCTCTACCCGTCCTTACTGCAAAAAAAATCATAATGGTGTCCTGATCCAACTTTGATGCTAAGGACCCCCTAGAGAGGGATTGTGTTGTGGTTTCTAGGTATTGTTCTTACTCAATGTAGTTAAAACATTAGCAATACCAAAAGTAATGATTACTAACCACCAATGTTTCTCACTAAATGATTTTAGTCAACACAAGCAACCAACCAACCACCCTTTTCCTAGGAGGCCGCCAAGGCATAGATACACAAAGGGAATCCTTAAATTTTTGAATGCCCTTAGCTGTTGCAACATTCCATATTTCTATAGGCTTG
>SNQJ01S0036673.1:194684-226614 GCA_010110895.2 Picea sitchensis
AATAAAAAAAATATTATTAAAACTAAAACAAAACAAAAAAAACAAAACACTACCCTGAGCTCATTTCCATTCATGACCGATCAGAGAGCATCCAAACTAGTGATCATAACACTATCCCTGCATGCAGGAGTGGAGAGGCATTGCAGAGATGGAGGGCATTGAGACACAGAGAGCCCGCACGGAGGAGTGGAGAATCATTGTAGTGGAGAGGAATTGTAGAGACATAGGGCATTGAGGGAATCGAGAGCATTGAGACATGGAGAGCCCGTGCACAGGAGTCGAGAGGAATTTCAATGGAGAGGCATTGCAGAGATGGAGGGCATTGAGGGCATTGAGACACAGAGAGCACCCGAGACTGAGGGAATTGCAGAGACTAAGGGAATTGTATAGACTGAGGGCATCCGTGACTAAGGCCATTTAAGATTGAGGGTCAAGGGCCATTCCAGGACATACCGAGACCGAGATCAAGACTCTAATCGTATATGCTTTTAGATACTTACCAATTATCGATTCCCATGGGTAAAATAAATAAATAAAATGTATTGGTTTTTGTGTCATGTTTTTTTGTAAATAGGCTCCATAAGTCTTGTGTGAAGGTGTACCATTCACCATAGTGAAGGATACCCATATACCTCAAAACTTGCAATTTATTCAATGGACACATCACTATATGCATCCTAAATAGGACCTCCATAATGTATCCAACAATCTGGCTTCCTATCACGATAAAAAATATGAAAGGTGATGTTAATAAATCCATGCCCTAGGGTGTCATTATCTTCATCAAATGGAGAGATACATGCCTTTAGCACTTCATCATCATTTGAGGGTTTGTCTTCAAGATTACCCCTCTCAAGATCATAACAAGCAATACCATCAAATGCAAAAGTTTGATAAGGTGCAAAGCTTACCAAACCCTCAACCTCATGGGGAGGAGAAATAGATGCATGGAGGATCTCATCTTTAAGGTCTTCACCGAGATATTCCATGGGAGAACACGATGTTTCTTCAATAATTATTTCTTCTTGTGCTTGATCTTCAATTGAGATGTGAGAAGAGTCTTCATCCTTGTGTTCTTTAAGTGGAGGTGCAACTAGATATTCCATGGCTTTATCGTCAAGGAGAGATTGAGGATTTTCTTCAAGCATATTTTCTTTGTTTATCAAATGATACATTTTATTTATCCTTTGAATAATGAGAATCCATTGATCAGGATAATTAGGACTCCATTTATTTCAAAATGTCTCAACAAAAATTGCAACAGATGATATTTATCCTCTACCAAGATATTCAAACCATTCCCTTGAATTCCTTTTAAAACTATCAACAAAACAATTATCACAACATTTTCATGAGTAATGCCAATACATAAAATGAATACCATGAAAGGTATGATGTTTAGTATGACTGAATCATCATGTCCACCAAAATTTGGAATTGACCACCAATATACACTTGGGTGCTCATGAGGGAACCTTGATATATTTGAGAAATCAATAGGAGCACACAAATCAATGAACCATGGGGGACATTCCATTTTTTTTTCACTTCTAGGTCTTCAATATAAGGCTAAAATATCTCCAATGGATAATTATCATACCTCATACCAATACAAAGAGTGGAGTTTCCAAGATGATATTCTTCAAAAAACCTTCAATATTTATGGATGTGCTCACCTCTACACCCAACAAAGTCTTCAAAATATGTAAGGAATAAGTGATTTTTCTGTTCATGGAGTCACCATGTGAGAAATATATGTTCAATACAACATTCAAAAAAGTTTCATGAAGCATAGTCTTCAAAATTTCGAGGAGAATGGACATTATCCTTGGAAATACTGCCAAAATGTTACCTCAAAAATTGTACTTAATGATAAAATCCAAAATCCACAAGGCACAACCCAAGAGGGAAATTTCAAGATGGTCACCATTGTCACCTAATAAAAATATCCTCTTCAATTTAGGCCAACTCTTCTTTGACACAAGGGGAGTACTCCCAGTAGGATTACTAAATCTAAGAAATGAGGAACAAGGTGAAGTCGCAGTATATTTAGAAAAACAATTTTTTTGATGTTTTAGGATATAAAAGAGGTGATGGAAGGAAGTAGATATAAATTGCAAATCCAACAAGGGAAACAGATTCAAGATGAATCAAAGGGGCTTATGGGGCCAATAAGAACACCCCTTTTCAAAATTGGTCTATTTCATCTAAAGATTATGATAAAGAAACTAAAACCAATTTGTTATCTAATCAATATTAACAATGAATACCAAGGACCTACAAGAATGGGTCCTTATGGGAGAAACCTTCACCAACAAGATAAGCTATAGATTCAAAAATGTACTTAATACCCTTGCTATGATTCCTAAAATGGATAGACAAAGAAATTCATCAAATAGAGGAAAGGAGCTACCCCAAACTAACAAAGGAAGAAGGACAGGAATTACCCCAAAATGTCTTCCTTCCAAGTGGTATTTTTTACCCTTCAATGGATTGATCTTGGTAGTTTGTAGAAGACTTGAGTATTCACAATCAATATTTATGCACCAAATAGAAACCAATATAGAAGAGCTTCAAGAATTGACACCAATGTCCATAAAGACATAACCCTTCTACATCCATATGCTCCAAGAAATATATGTCAATTAATATCCAAGGAGTGGAAGCTCAAAAAATACAATAATGACTACAAATGAGGAATGGATAATCCTTATATAGATACTAGCTCAACTCCCTTGTTACCCATGATTTTGGTCGTCATGATGATGTATTGAGGATGGTGTACTCAGGCTCTTCATTAGAACTTTCTCCTGAGAAAAGTTTCCTTCATCTCTCTCCAGAAATCACATTTTTGAGGAAGGTTCGCAAGCTACCAATACATTTTCCTGCGAGAATGCATGATTCTCGCAGGTTGCCTTAAGCCAGGGTGCGAGAAGTTCGCACTATGTCTAACTACTAGGGTGCGAAATATTTCTAAATAAGGGAAAAATATGAATTCTCGAAGCTTCTAGAAGGGAATCTTCTAGAAGGATGAGATGGCATTCGAATGGTTATCTAAGTACTGGATTTCCTGATATTTTGGGATCATTCTTATCCAAGTAACTAATTCATTCTCTCCTATATATTGAGGGGATTCTCATGGAAAAGGTTATAAGCAAACAAGGTTAAGAAGACATTGGAGAATTAGTGAAATATTGTGTGAAGGACTGATGCTACAACAGCTAAGAACTCCAGCAAGGTTATCAAAAGTGATTGATCTTCTTCATGCAAGTGAGCAAGTGTGTGTGTCGGAGCCAAGGGCCATCGAAAGGAGGTTTGCAACATCAAGGCTCAGGTTGTAATCTTTTCTTTCCATTAATATGATACAGTAATATGTCCCTTTCCCATAAAGCTAAGTCTACTTTATTGTATAATTCCTTGATCATATACATAGATTAACTGTTGAATATATTAAGTTGTTTTCAATTCGATTGGTTTGAGTTGTCCTGGTCTTGACTGCACAAGAGCATTGGAGTGAAGCTGGAACAACAAAGACCAAAGGAAGCGATCATAAGGTATGTTCATGATTCTTTCTTCCTAGTTCATTCAATAGTCTAAATCTAGGGAAAGAGTATTATTCTATCTTGATTTGTTCTAGATCCAGGTGGATCTAGGGAGATCGGTTTGTGTCCGCACTTACAGATTTATCCAATAACATCCCTTTACAATAGAATAATAATATCTCATGTGATATCCTTAGATTTAGCCTAGGGAGGAGTGAAGAATGATCTCATCAAACTAACTAATAGTTTTTGTAAAATAAATAGGTGGTCAAGACACATGTACAATACTCCAATAAAAATAGTCCCAAGAGAGTGGGATGCCTCCATCAAAGAGGTAATAAGATGAGTCAAAGGTGAAACATGTGGCCTCCAAAATCCTCCAAGTGGATAGATCCAAAGAAAACTCCTAAAAGTAGGCAATGAAAACATCTTAGTTATCCTCCAAGGTGGACACGTAGCTCCCCAAAGTGAAAAATACCAACAAGTAATGAGTAGAAGCCCTAAAGAGTGGATGAATCCCCTAAATTAAGCTCCAATGGTCATGCGTGAGGTATACAATGTGTAACCTCCTTCTAAAATCATGTCAATCATATACTCAAGTCAACAGAAGTCCAAGAAGGTCCATATGTGATAAATATAATCCCCAATGGCTATGTAATGCATCCTCCAAGGAGGTCATCCATCAAACTATGTGACACATGCATCCAAATGTGCAAACAATTTGACCACTCCAATATTTGTGAGATGGAATGGCATGATAGTTCCATGTGCATGAAGAATATCCCCAAACTGCCTATGCCATTCTGACCAATTCCTTGAGAGTTGTAAGATTGCATCGAGAGTTGTGAACGAACTCAGGAGTTGTGAATATACCTTGGGAGTTGTGAACGAACTCGGGAGTTGTGAAGATACCTTGGGAGTTGTGAAAATTACAAATGTCATAATGAAGCCCATGCAATATCCATTCACCATTAATATTACCAATGTGTAATCATGTCCTTTGAATAAGAGATTGCCCCATTTTTCCTTTTTGGATGGAGTGAGTAAAGGTAATTAAAAAAATTGTCATTTTTTAGATGGAGTGAGTCAAGGTAATCATGTGGTAATCATGTACCCTATGGAATTGAGGCTATTATATCCTTGAATGACAAATTTAGTTTATGTTTCAAGATTGGGCATGGAAGGGGTACTCGAAATTGAGAAAAGCTTCATTCTCTATTGTCAACCATTGAGGTTGGCATTGGAGAATATTTCCTAATGTTCATGTGTATATGGAAGTATAAATGGTGGTTGAGTGGCTTAAGAGGTCTTACAAGATGAAAAACTAGTCACAACTCAACAATATAATATACAAGACAAGACAATACATAGAGACTATCACCAACATGATCAAGAGACTCTAAAAAACCTTTAGCTCTCATCACCACCCAGCCCAGAAGTTAGGCATCCTCAACACTCTATCCACGAGGCCCGTAAGAATTTCTGATGACGATAACCTAGTTCAAGAAAAAGATCACCTCTCCAGGGCTTTCAAGAGCATATGCTACAAGGAAAAATACATTAAGAAAATGATAAACAAATCCCTAGATAGAGAAAGTAATGGACCTAAACCACCCAACAAACAACCCCCCAGTACTACAACATACCTTCCGTATATCCAAGGAATAACTGATAAGATTGCCAATGTCATGAGAAAGAAAGATATTAAGACCTCCTTTAAACCCTAAGAAACCATCAAACAAAAAACGAAATCCGTTAAAGATGAACCTGGCCATAAGAAATGTAAAGAATTTTACCAAATGAAATTCTCCTATGGTAAATGCTACATAGGAGAAATTGGTCATTCCTTTCAGATTAAGATCAAAGAACATGGAGTAGATATCAAAAATGAATGTACTTGCACCTCATCTTTAGTCCAACACTCCTTTTCATCCAAACACCACATATTCCTAGAAGACACAAATTTTTTATCCAAGGAAGATCACTTCTTCAAACACAAAATCAAAGAATCTATTGAAATCCTTAAACACCCTAAGAACCTGAACAGAGACAATGGCCTAGAAATTCGTGAAAACTGGATTCCTCCAATCCAAGACAGATGCACGACGTAATTTACACTTTAACCCTAAAACCTAGGTTCATCTATTTCACCTCCTCCTTTCAATCAAACACCTGATTTTGCCAACACACAATAAAATAAAAAGAAACTTTGCAATATTAATCACCCCTCCCTCTAATTCTCAGCACAATCGTAGCCAAGCAATATTAATCACCCTCCCTCTAATTCTCCTTTAATCCTACAACAAAAAATTTAAAATTTAAAATATAAATAAATAGTTATAAATTAATTTTTTTTTATTCTTATCATTACATCAATAAACCTCTACTAATACTCTTTCAGATTAATACGATTAATAATTATCACATTAATAAAATTAATATAATTAATAAATCGATACAATTAATAATCATTACGTTAAATGCAATTAATTATCATTACATTAATACAATTACTTATCATTACATTAATTAAAAATGTGTTCAAAGTATGACATTATAAACGTTTATTAAAATTGTATTAAAACTAATTATAAACCTTAGAATTTAATTAATAATTTATTAAAAACCTAATCTTTTTAAATTAAAATACTTCTAGATTTTTAGAGCCCACCTTAGACTTTAAACTTCTCCACCTCCCGTAGGTTCATTATTTATATCTTCTCTTCAGGTTTATCTTTACGCAGGCTTAGATGTCCTGATGATGGGTCATGATATGGACTCGAAACGTCAACCTCCGATAATCAATACTGTGGATCCTTCGAATCCTCCAAGCATCACTTATCCCATTGTAAATAACTTGCACACATGCCTTAGCCTTTACAATTTTGTAGCCATCGATGGGTTATGAATCAATAAAAACTCTCGTATTTGTTACTTAACAATGTACTTTACTCTCAATTGCTCGCTCCCTTTTGACATGTACAAGCCACCTTTACCTTTCTACTGCTTCTTCTCCTTGGGTTGAGGAATCACATCCTCCACCTTAGCCACCCTGGATCCCTCTTCCATAGTCATGACCTCCATTGGTATTATCAGTGTTATCAGGGTCCACTTAAGTGTTCAACATAGGCATTGTAATCTAGTATTGGCATATTCATGTATTTGAAATAATATTCATATTTCCGATGAGGGTAGTCTTTTTGGTGAGTTAAAGTTCCACCTTTCTTGTTCATTTTTTTTTTCCAGAAATATCATGATTCAGGTTGTCTTTAAATTGTCCAAAATCTCTTAGTGTGAAGTTACATGAGAAAAGTTCCCAACATAGAAGTGGAATCCTAATTTTTTGCATAGTTCCTATAGATTTTGGGTCAATTGTTCACTGGAAAAACTAGATGATATGAGTGCCCCTTATCCCTAGTGTTACATATTGATTGACTGATTGTTTCTGTCATCAATGGTGTTATAGGAAGTACAAGAAAACATGTATTTGTTAGATATATATTTATTGGGTGAGGGAAGTTTAGGTAGAATAAAATAAAGTGAGACATCTAGTAGGTCTAACAGGCGGAGATCAACTAGAGGTGAGAAGATCATAAGAAAATTTCATAGACGCATGGAGTTTTTCTTGCAAAAGGGGGATCATTTTATTTTGACCATGAGAGCATAGACAACATCAAGGTGCCCTTGAGGTAGAAACATATAGTGAAACAATGGGTACCCAAGGATCTTCCTGAAATAACCATTGGTTTTTGTGTAAACGAAAGGATATATCAGATTGCTCCATCGTCATTACATGGTTTGGGGATATTTTACATGGATGGCATAAAGGTGTATTACGATGAATTAACTAAACTGATGGAGTAAGTTGAACCCTGTTATATATACAAAGATTGGATATGAATAGTCCAATATAAAAAAAGTATGTGAAGATATGGCTTGGCTGCAAATTATATACAACTAAAAGACAATGATCAAAATAAAGGAGCAACCATCTATATTAATGGAAGGCCAAAAGAAACATGAAATATTGCAGGGTTTATAAATAGTACATGACCCATGACCACAAATAAGCGACCCAATTGCGTATTTGAGGGGCGTGAAGGAAACCGTGTATTCGTATGTGCAATAAAATCAATAGTTGCAGGGGAAGAGTTATTGATTGATTACAATTTGAATCGAATAGATACATATGCTGATATTATGGGAGAAGTACATATACTAATTTACGTATACTAATTTTATGATTTTCATTATGTTCTTTACGGTGTTAATCCATTTGGAGAGCTTCAGTCTGTTTAGTACTCAGTGTGTCCAATTTTTGTTATCGACATTTGAATTTCTCGTACATTTGAATTTCTCATAAATTTGAATTTATTTCTCATGATAATGATAATGGTTCTAATTTTACTGTAATGTGGCAGGCTTATCGTGGTAAATCAAAAGCAGCCTCAGAACAGGTAAATGAACAACAATTTTTGAATTGCATTTAATGTGCATTTTATTTCTGTGATGATCAATTATTGTATTTGTTTACATAACTGAATTATCATTTATTTTTTTGAATATGTAGTCGACGGGACATGATGCTGATGATGATTCACTCAGTGAAAGGGATTTGTATGAATCCTCCGACCCTATGGTTTTAATTAGAAAAAATATCAATAAAGAAAACAAGGAACTAGCTCACTTGTTAGATATTCTAGATCAAACTCCTGATGTCGAAGAAAGGATCAAAGAATTTATGACAAGGCTTAAGACATATAAGGTAATAACCATAATTTAAAGTGGTTTTATTTTTATTTCATAAGATCAATTATGAAATCTTGATTTTTAACTTTAACATTATCTAAACGAAAAAATGTTTTATTTCTTATATAGATAATTTTGGATCTTGTTGACACCGACATGCATGGTATCAGTAGTAGTGGCACTGCATAGACGCCACAGGGTCCCGACGTAGGACCTCGTATAGCTACCAAAATGCAACTATTCATATCTCCACCTTCCACACCATTAGGTGGGAGCAATGGCGTGCACACCGAGGAAGTGACCACACGGGTAGGCTCTAGAGGTGGTGACGGAGATGAGGCCAATGATTTGAAAAAATATATGATTTCTTTTCCTAAAGAAAGATGTGTGACCAACACAAGGACCCATAAGGGGACCTTTATGGTCAACGAGGAAGAGCTTCCATTAAAGCAAGTTAAAGTCCCAAGTAAGTTTTAAAATTTTAATTGTTTCATGTTCTCTAATGTAGACAAATATAAATCATATAAATTATTATTTTTAAATTAATAATCATATAATCATTTTGGGTGTAGGGAACAATTATTTTTATAGGTCCTTGGAGAATAAGGCTTTTATGATTTTTGGGCCCACCATATGGGAGAGGTGGAATTCCAAGAATTCCAACCTCAAAAAATTATTGATGGATTATCTAGAAAACCTTTTTGGTGTACACACATTAAATAAGACCTTGGCCACCACCGCAACTGGCCAATATTTAAAATATATGCGAGAAACATATAGGAACCACTTGAAACAAAATTATAGGTACGAGCATTATCTAATGATTCCAGAGAGGGAGTGGAAGGCCCTCATTGATGATGTGAAAGAGAATAAATTGACAGATGAAGGAAAAACACCCTCTAGTCCTAGAAGGTAAATTACAATTTCAATTGAATACCTTTAATTTTTTTTAGATGTAAATAAAATTGTCGTATATATTAACATACTTGAAACTTTTGATGATAGTTTGACTGACACATCAAAGGCCACAAAAGCAAGTCTTTCCAAATGTGGCCAACACAGGCTAGGCCAGGGCGACTACTTGAAGTTGCAATCATGAATAACATTAAAAATGCATACTCTTATGCAATGCAGGGTGACTAGTTTGGTACTGAAACCATGGAGGAAGACCTCCATCTTGGTTACAAGTATGGCTATAAAGTGGTAGTTGAATGCCAAAAAATGTTGGGGCAGATACCAAGAACCACTTTGCAGGATAAGGTAAATAAAATTCAATCCACATTAACCTTTATTATTTATATAATACAATCATGTTGGATATTATTAATATTTACTATTTTTTTTTAATCAGGGGAGAAACACTGTCAACAATTGCACTAGTATTGGGTAGTAGTTTGCAACCAGAACATGGTTCTGATCCCATTTAGTCCCAATTTTCCACGAGGACGCAGCCCCACGATGGTGCTACAACTGAGTTGGCACATGATGGTAATATGGTTGTATTTTAATCATATACTTAATAATTTAGTAGTTATACATTTTGTACTTCTATTTTTTTTACTTCTACATTTATGATTGTCCTTATAAATTTTGTTATCTCAATGGAAAAGAATGTTGTACTTGAGGCTCATACAGTTGAAGAGAAACACGTGGGGGAAACCATTCCAATGGTGTTGACCAGTGCACTAGGTAAATAATGACATTGCAGGTGTTTTTTTTAATATTACTGAACTAGTTCAATGATATTTAAAAATTAGCCATTTAAATTTTTTCTTTTTTTTCTTTTGTAGGTTATGCCTCATCACAACAACCTCCATTACACCGTGAGTACCCCACGACAAGGAGTGCTCTGTGTGAGAGGACGCAATCACAATAAGATTTTGAAGAGCACCCAGAGAACGAAGATGCAGATATTGATGAAATGATTAAGAACTTAGAGCTAAGAAGAAGAGGTAAACTACAAGTACTAAATGATGATGTACATGAATATTTTAATAAATATTTAATATAAAATCTATTTTCACCATATTCCGCTCACTCCAAATGGATCAAGGAAACATTTTATTTCATTGTAAACAGTTGTGAATATTGGTATGTATATATGTTTGCTTTTGTTGTAATTATTTCAATAGATTTATATGTTGGGTATTGGGGAATTGAGAGTGATGTGAGGGGGGGGAGGGGCCATAATAGATTTTGCCTTCACGTGGTTGGCCCTGTTTAGTAGAGAATAATTTATTAGAGTTGTTTAATCTTGGATCAAACCTCCCTCGATCCAACAGAGAAACAACAAAGTCAATGTTGACTTTGTTGTTGCTACTTCAAATCAAGAGAGGCAGTTTGATCAAATATTAGACATGTGGCTCCAATAAATTATTCTCGAAACTAATAGGAGATCCTTCAAGTATGTAAATAACGTGCTACAAATATGACTTGTATTGATTTTTTAGATATTTATAGAGGCTGAATGATTTTGGCATGTACTTTAAGATCTTTCTTCGTCGATTGAGGGAAGCTCAAGACTAACAAAACGTCATAGAGATGAAGAAAAACACACAGGGCCAACCATTCCAACTGTATTGTTGACTAGTTCATCAGATCATGTGTGATTTCTCCTTTCAGCATAGTTTATATAGCCATCAATTCTAGGTATGTTTAATGTTTTATGATTTGTTATAGCCATGAATTCTAGTTATGTTCAATGTTTTATGAATTTTTATGTTCGATTGCTAAATTGAAAAATCACCATTTATGTATGTATAATCTTTTGATTATATCCTCTAGATATTACAGATCTGTCAGTGTAGGTTTATGGTTAACCAATGGATAAATCTAACATGAATGTATGGATAACTTCTAACATGAATGTATGGCTCCAAACATGCCACCAAAAATGATAGTTTCTTTTTATCATTTTCATGCCTTTTTAGCCTCTTAGAAGGGTTTTTACAAGGGTTTTTAGCCTCTTAGAATGGTTTTTAGAAGAGCCCTCTATGTCTTTCCCTTCCTTTATGTCTCGTTCTTGAGTTTTACCTTGTATTTTTCATATGTAATTTCACAACGAAAACTAGGTATTGACTTATTGGTACCCTAACATTACTCCACTTAGTGATTTATGGGATTCCTCAATTTTTTCCTACAATCCATGACCGAACTGAATCTTGGTTCTATTGCTTGACTATCCCTCTATCTCGATCCTTTAGTTCCTTGGATATCATAACTATTTCAATTATTCCCTAATCATTTCCTCAAAATTACACTTCAACCATTCAAACAAGCCAATAACATGTCCTTAATTCAATGTTGAGTTTGAAAAGTTCCACCATTTTCCATTGATTAACAATAGGCCTGGTGTTATTTTTTGTAGATGGGGAAGGTTTCTATATTTTATAGAATTTAATTTATTAGCTAGACATTGCTCAATAACATATTTACATGAGATAGGGTATTATTTGAAAAATCTATATGACTCCTTAGGATGCGGTGCATTCATTATTAAGAAAATCATAGAGTTTGTTTTTTGTCGAGACATTGGGCGTGTGAATGAATTGATCATTTACTAATTAAATCATTTTTGAATTCATTTTTCTCCTATTCCAAGGTCACAAAGGTCCTTACATGTGTGCTAAACCAGCCTTATTTTGATTTTGAGTTAGCAAAAGTCATGAATAAAATTTAACTTAATGCTTATTAAGTACCCACATTCTTATAGAATTCACATAGAATGTTATCAAGCCCTAATAGATATTTTTCATCATCCATTTCCATCAAATTATATGTATTTCCATCCAAATTTTTTCCTAATTACGCATCCTCTCATGCTCAATTTATAGTTTACATGGTATAACATTGAGGCACATAGGCATGGACATCTTATGCTCTTCACTCATACTTTCTTATCTCTTCCCCCTTCTTCATTCTCTCTCTTTCTCTTTACCCCCCTTTCTATATTACATCTCTCTACCTCCATTCTTTGTCTCTCCCTCCCCTCCTCTCTCTCTTTATCTCTCTTTCCCTCTCTCTCTTTACCTTTCTCTACCTCCCTATCTCTATTTACCTCCTCCCTCTCCCTCTCCCTCTCCCCCTCTAGCCCCTGAACCCCAAATAGAGGGGGGATAACCGAAACAACAATGGAAATGGAGATAATAAATATGAAAAAATGAGGTGCATGTTATTGGTTTCATTAAAAATTAAAATTACGATGCTTGTTGGATCTCTCCCTCCCTCCCCTTCTCTCCCTCTCCCCTTATTACACATCTACGTCACCTCATCAAAATAAAATATCATAATAATCATAAGTAATTCCTACCCACCCAAAAGTTTTACCATGATTTGAATACATCCACACCTCCAAAAGGTCATATGTCTCTTTCATTCAATCCATCATTGTCTAATCACTATTTATTTGTCACCCATTCACTCTCAATGATGGAGAGAGTTAATGGGAGACAGAGAAATAGTCACAAGAAAATGATGGATTCAATGAAATGGATATATGACCATTTGGAGGTGTGGATGTAGTCAAATCATGGTACAAATCTCTAGATCCAAATCCAAATCACATATTTTGAAGAGGTACCAATTTTTAAATTTAATTATAATTTGCTAGTCATTTTTCAGCATGAAGTATGTTTGTTTGAGAGAAATACTTTAGATCAATCCTTCCTCTATTTTCTTTCCATAGAAAGAAAAAATAATATATTCCATCTCCCTCATGGATCGAGTTAATATAGGGTTAAGGATTGAGTATAAGTTATTCCTAGTTTGATATGGATATAGGGGGGTCTATGCCATGGTCTACATCAAGCTCTAGGTCAACGTCTAAATCTATATCTACCTCTATGTGGTGGTCTAGGTCATAGTCTACGTCAAGATCTGGGTTTGGTGACAATATATTTGGAGAAATGGAACCTACTTAAATGAGCGTTATGATGATTTGGAAGCTTAGAGATTATGAGATTACAGTGCACCCAAATTGAAAGGATTGTTTAGAGGCAGAGAGATAGAGAGATTGCAATGAACTGTTTGGAGGTCCAGACATCATGAGATTGCACTACATCGGAGTTGAAATGACTTTACTAAAATATCATGATGTCTGGGCCTCCAAATGGTTCATTGCAATCTCATTATATCTCTGCCTCCAAACGGTCCTCCTTTACGCAATGATACAATTTTTCTCATTTGGTACAAGATGGAAGCTAAGTAGTATGGCTATCTATCTCAATTAGAATAACATGGTTATAGCATCTCCTCTCTTTAGTGCAAGACTCAATATAACCATCATAAATTGGAGGACAAATTAGGTCAAAGGGAGTGAGTTTTTGGGTTATGATGGGGTTGCAAAAATTAGAGCTTCCACCGAAACAATATTAAGCTAAAAAACACATTCCTTAAAATCCTTCTTGTATAAAAAGGTATCAATATGTAATGAGTTAGCTAATGATAAGTGTAAACCAATATTTAGCAAACTATCTTTCCAGGAAACCCAAAGTTGATTAAATCCATCATTGGGAAGTTTAGGCATCTTCTCACGTCCTTCTGGGAAGCAAATGTCATCCAAATGGTAGGTTCCTAAGGGATCATCCTTGCTCTATACTTGGATTGATCCTTGGATATGTTCCTTGGTGGTTGACATAAGTCCCTATATGTGTCTAGGGCCCATGGATGTGTTCCATAGAATCCTTTCTCAGTGCTTGGATTGATCCTTGGATGTGTTCCTTGGTGGTTGATATAGACCCTAGATGTGTTCTAGGGCCCCTGGATGCGTTCCAGGGAACCCTTTCCTAATTCATGGGTTTATCCTTGGTATTTTACCTTGGTGTATAAGACACTATATGTGTTCTAGGGCCTCCGGATGTATTCTAGGGAAACCTAGTCCTTGACTAGGTAGATCTTGGTGTAATACCAAGATGTGTTTATGTGTGATCCTCTTCCTCTCTCCCGGGATGGTCCATGAGACCTAGGAGTGCCTATGAATATGGCCATGACCACATTGTTGATGGACCCCCTTATGTAGTGATGATAAAGTGTATAGGTCATTATGAGACTCATGTGGACATGTTTTTCCATTATGGACCCCCCCTTGACTTTTTCTTAAAAGATAATCCCTTGTTGTTTTATGTGATTGAGGTTTTATTTATCTGATTGGGGTTTTATATGTGTTTAGGGTTTTTATATTTAATATTAATATTAATTGACATTTTAATTAATATTTATATTAATTAAATGTCAATATTTAATTATGATTTTAAATTTCCCTAACCCCTCTCCCTAACTATAAATAAGACCCTACCCTCTAGCACTATATTACACTCACACTCACTCACTCCTCACTCTCCTATTTGTTTTGGCTACCCCAGTTGTTCTCTCTTGATGATGGTGCAACCTCATTTTTGGACCATCTTTTTAGATCTGAGTTTTGTTTTGTTGGTGTGGCCTCTCCATTTGATGTAACGGTTTTAAATCTAAGTTTTGTTTGTTGGTGCAACCTCTCTATTTGATGTAACAGTTTTAGATCTGAGTTTTGTTGGTGCAGCCTCTCGATTTGATGTAATAGTTTCAGATCTGATTTTGTTGGTGCAACCTCTCCATTTGGTGTAACAATTTTAGATCTAAGTTTTGTTTGCTGCAGTTGTCTTGTGATGGACCTCTATACCTTGGAAAAACTATTCCTAAGTCCTTATGATAGAGATCAAACCCTAGAGGTTTGATCCATGAACCTAAATCTATTTTTGGGCATATTATAAATGTTTTCATTCACACATGTGACGGGTACATCTTTCTTAGATCAAGAGGTAAGCTTGAGGTTTGTCTTTTCACTTAGAAATTTTGTTTATACTCAGAATTTAATTTAGATCTGTTTATTTCTTTTCTCATATATGTTGATCTTGTGAACAGAAAAATAAAAAGGCATTATTTGTTTCTATTTTTTCCTAATTCTAACAATTTTTCTATGACTTTGACCAAGGGAAAACTACTTTAGGAAGCCTCCTCACACCTTCTTGTGACCATTCTTATTTCTATTCTTATCCTATACCAAACATCACTAAACAACAAAATGCCTGGAATCATACTAATCTCTCTATTACTAAGCTCTTGTTATAGAAAGTACGTGATATGGAACTCAAAGCATAACTCGTATCTACAACTTATCGAACTCACTATGATTCTTCTGTATGATTAGAGTGGTATCATTATTAGGAATATACAATATGAAGATTAAGACTAACTGGCGTATTACCTCTATTATACCAATATTATTGAGGCAATGACATCAATGAATATGGGAAATGTGACCGCCCTGTTTCTCTAATAAGTTGCCATTACAGGTTACCAGTCGTATTGATTTCCCATATTTATGCCTATTCAACAATAAACCTACTACTGAAACCTGTCTAATTTGGTAGTAGAGGTTATACAACCATTGAATGAATGATTTCCATTTAATTGATACTCATATGAACCAATAACATGGACTAGTAATACATGTATAGACTTATTTACTCCTATTGTGTGATGTGTGTACCTAATGAGTGCAATGAATATGGAATAAAGGGGAATTCACATTACCACATATAGGTGAATGGATATAAGCTTACATCATATGTGTACAAAGCTCCTTGTATCTCATATGTAGAAATAGAAGTAAATCCCAGGAATCACTTCTATTACCATAAGTTGAAAGGTATGAATATGGTATCATCACAACAATATGATTTCCATATTATTGAATAGGGATAGATCATTTCTTTGGTGGATGTAGCCCATATTGGGTGAACCATGTATATATGTGTCTCTATTGTATTATGTATCTCTTGTGTTTTATTTCTGCATCTGTTTTATATTATTGCTATGTGATCCTTTTTTTTCTAATAGGAAAAACCAAACCATAAAGGTAAGAAATAATCTCATTAATAGATAAGGGAGAAGTGGTGAATTAAAATGACCTAGTAGTGTAGGTCACCATTACATGAGGGGATGGTCACCAGGAAAATAACTACCCAAAACTACCTCTGTGCGCACATGTGCAATATTACTAAAGTCTAGTGAATCTTAGTTACATGTATAAGTTCCCAACAAATGATGTTATAATGATCATCATTCTGACACTAGTTAAAATATTACATCAATCCACTTCTCTCTCTCTCTCTCTCTCTCTCTCTCTCTCTCTCTCTCACACACACACACACACACACAGAGGAAAAATCCATAACATTTTTATGTTGAAATAAAAATGGTAAATTTACACTCATAAAGTGTACTATGACATGAAAGAAAAACTTAACAAGAATAGCTCTTGGTATTATTCCAATATAATTGAATGACTTTGAAATCTAGTATCTCAAAATGAGTTGTCCCCAAACATATTACATCATAAGAAAAAAATCCTAGATAGGTGTTACATTTTGAATGTTTCACCCTGAAAACCATAATAAAATTATCCATTGCAACCTCTTGATATACAAAAAAATAAAGCTACAAAATTGTTCAAAACAAATAAGGAAATTAAACTCATTATCCAAAATGGCTAGAGCTCATTTAAATAAATATTTGGAGACGGGGGGTAGGGATTTTCCCCTTCCCTTTACTCTACCATGTTGATGGTAGTATGCTACATCTCCAAATATATTTTTGACAAGGCATCGACTAAGTTGTTTTTATCCTTATAGATGTGATAATAAGATATATGAGAGAATATTCCATCCAACAACTTTATTTGGTTATAAATTGGATGGAAACAAATATTTTGTATTCTATGATTCTGCAACATCTAATCTATAACCAAATTTGAGTAAGCAACAACCTATAGTTAATCAATATTTCTTTCTACTGTAATTATTATCAATGTTTCAAGTGCTTTCATTTTATCCCAATTGTTAGTACCTCCACACAAATTAGCCTCAAAATAAATGTTGCTTGAATAAAAAAAACAAAGTGCACCTATAGCCTTCCATGTATTAGGGTTTCTTTAACATGCCCTATCCAAAAATACCCATGCTTTTTTTTTGTTAATATCAAGTGTTCTTATATTCCTCTAAGGTTTTGTCTGGCAAGGTACCTTGAGTCCTTCATAAGAGAACTTGATTTTATAGAAAACTTGGAGGTGGATATTAACTTGTCGTATAACATAATGGCATTTATAATTAACCATTGGGCCCAAGAAACACCATAGAAAAATTTGGTGCTTTAATGCATGTGGAAATGACATCCTCCAAAATCGTTTAATCTACATGATTATCTGGCCAAGGAATCATGGATAAGGTCATCATTGGCACTATTCCTTGAAGATGATTACAATGGAGCAAACTATTTGTTGAATTGACTCATAGTGTCAATTCATTTCAATTTCTAGCTTACTTGCCTAGAAATTTCATGCACACTTTCCCTAAATGGTCCAAGGGGAAAAAGATGGAAACCAAAACTCAAAAGGGTATGCCATCAATTTAAAAAATTGAGTTTCATTGGGCCCATCATCCTTGAGTAGTCACTGAGGTTGAATGTGTGAGATCTTGTTATTTAACCACTGGATCCAAATTTGGTGCTTTAATACATGTGGAAATGACCTCCTCTGTTATTGTTTCTTATGCACATTTTCATGTCCAAGGACTCATGGAGAAGGGTTATATTGGAAACAATCACATGGAGATGAATCTAATGGACCATATTGCTTATTGAACCAACTCATAGTTCTTTAGTTGTTTTGAGTTGTAGCTTATTTACTTGGATAATTCAAGGACACTTTCCCTAAATGGGTCCCGAGGGAAAAAAAATGCAACACATGACTAGGAACATCATATATTAGTTGTAATAAGTTTTTTTCATTGGGTACATCATCCCAGGTAGTCATCTAGGTTGAATACGAGAGATCTCATGATTTCACCCCTAGATCCAAATCTAGTGCATTAATACATGTGCAAACAAGATCATCCAAAATATTCTATTATTCATGTTTGTATGGTTAAGGACATATGGAGAAGGGTGTCATTAACATCGTTCTATGAAGATCAATCCAATGAAGAAAACTTCTCATAGAAATGGCTCATGGTTCTTGAGTTGTTTCAAGTTGTAGGTTGCTTGTGTGGACAATTTAGGGGCACTTTCCCTAGATGGTCCCATGGAAAAAGAAATGAAAATAGAGACTTGGAATAACATACCATTAGTAGATGGTCCTATGGAAAAAGAAATGAAAATAGAGACTTGGAATAACATACCATTAGTTGTAGCTAGTGAGTTTCATTGTAACCATTTTCCTTGTGAGGTCATTGAGGTTGGAGACAAGAGACCTTGTGATTGACAATTGACATTTATTTATTTTTTAAATACCTACATGACGTCAGGATTGCGACATATGGTAACATCACTCCCATGGTACATATGTCGGAGATATATATATGGCCTTCGGTTGAGAGACGTTACCAAACGTTGCAATTCTGACGTATGGTAACTTCTCTCCCATGGCACACACGTCGGATATATATATATATATATATATATATATATATATAGTCGTCGGTTGAGTGACATTACCAAACATTGCAATTCCAACATATGGTAACGTCGCTCCCATGGCTTGAACCTAGTGGATACCAACGAAATGGGATGTCGAAATTTTGATGTCTCTGACGTCACTATTGCAACGACTGTATGGGGTTTGGACAATCAAATTCTATATGACACGTGTCTGTATGAAATGTCACAATATAGATTATATCTATGGCATCGGAAAAGTGACGTCATGTGAAACAACATTTGAGAGGGTATGTTGCATGTCCTTCTCCCGACAATATAAAGTGGCAATTGTGTCGAACGCGTCATCGAAATTTGACCCAAATGTACTAGTGCAAATAGTGTCACATCCTATGAACGAGAAAAATGAGACATTGTTGCAGGATATTTTGCTTCGAATTGCGACATTCAATGGTGTCATAGACTGTAAAGTAACACAATGTGACACCTTCATAAAATAGAGTTTTTAAAGGATTTTTCCATAGTTTCATCTCTCTAGGAAAGATTTTTCTTCCATATTCTTCAAGTATTAAGGAAATAATTCTTCAAATGACAAAGGGTAGGTGCACATCATCAATGTCATAGTTGTGATGAAAATAATGTGTAACAAAATAACTCCCAAAGTATGAAGTTATAAAAAGAGTGATAGTTGAAATACTTTGTCGTGTCGGTATTGAAACAAGGAACACATCAATCAGAAACCTATCAACAAAAAACAAGGAGTTACAGTACAATAATATATATCATCACTGAGGTACGAATTCCCATACTCAAAATACAAGTGACTCAAAGTATAAGTGTCGACATGCAAAGATCCATGTCAAGTAAGAGAGGTCATGGCCATCAAAATACATCATGGATCCATGTCGTTATGACTCAAATATGAATATAGCCACCAAAAGTACCTTGTGGATCTATTTCATAAAGACTCAAATTTGAATATAGCCACGAGACATACATTGTGGATCTATGCAACTATACATACTCAAAATACCGCATTGCAACCTGGATCTATTAGATAGGATATAGGGTCTTCATATCTACTATTCCACAGTACAAATCTAACCATGTGAGTAAATGTTTCGAAGTCAAAAATGGTAGAACCCATCTAATTACCGATCAATGATGAAAAATTTTAAGAGATGTGAAAGTAACTACCAATAATGACAATGGCCAATAAGGTACATAAGTACATTCTATTGAGTGAGAATAAATGATTTGAATTTGAGCACTCATAGAATCATTCGATCGAAGGTTAATGATGAAAAAATTTCTTCGAAGTAAAGGAAACTTTCCATTAAAGTATGAAAGTCCTAAGGTACTGTAAAGTTTCTAAACCAACTTCCTAGATAATGTGTTGAAGTCGATTGGAAGTGAATTCTTCATAGCAGGGCCTTGATGTATCCCCCATCAATGATGAAAAACATGTAAAAATATTTGAAGTAGATCAAAGCATAGACCAATTTAGGACTAACTCAGGGATGGATAACGAGATAGAAGGCTTAAGGATTGTAGAACTGGTTGACGCGATAGAAGGCTTTCCAGGTTGAACTTTCCCTGAACATATTGACGACATGAAAACTTTCTTGGAAATAATGAATCGAAAAGAGGATCACAAAAAAAAGTGTAAACTTATAAAGGATTATTATCAACAAGAGACAAGAGGATTTCCCAATATTGACACAAGGAGTGAAAGGATGTCATGTTCAAAAGCAAATTACTACTAAAATAATACATATTTTATGCATATTTCCTTCCCAATTTCCCCCCACCATTTCTCACAAGTAACTCCTTATTTTTACACAAGCTTGAGGAGGATAACATATGCTTGTAGTATAAGCTCATTCTTTGGATGAGTCATTTAGAGTATTTTTAACAAACCCTATGAATGAGTGGTTGGGTCCCATATGGGTCTTTCAATGTATGTTTTGCTTGTCGAGAGAATGTAAACTCAATGGTTTTTCATGTTTAGGGAGTATGAGAAGCACTTAAAGAGAAATCCAATTAACTTTTTTGTAAATTTAGTCTATGAATCCCGAAAAAGTATAAAATAATACCTAGGAGAACTCTTCTAGACATGATCAACTAGAGTATTCAATTTTTGTAGTTAGTATGATAAGACTCAAAAAGGGTTAAAATATCGCTCGACAGATGATATTTCAAATCATTTAACGAGCGTGAAAGGAGACAAGCTCACTCTACAATTTTTTCATATTTAGAGAGTCTGAAAAGAGATTAAAGGAACTCCAAAGAGTTCCTTTAATAAAAGAGTCTGAAAAAGTGATAAAAGTATACTTGGTAATCTATTCTTGTGTATTAATAAGCATGAGAAATAACAAATACTAAGATCAGTAACCTATTCTCATGCATTTATGATCATGAGAAAGAACAAATATTAAGGTGGCTAACCTATTCTCATGTATTCACAAGCACAAGAAAGAACAAAGACTAAGCTTAGGATTGGTTTTATTTTTTACACAAGATTGAAACAAAGTAAAACTATGCTTGGATAGGTTTCATTTTTTCCCAAACCTGAAACTGAAAAGTAATTTTTCTTGGAACTTCCCAACATAATGTCCAAATGTTTCAAGTGATACCCATAGGTGGTTGGTACTTTTCCCCCAACTTACAAAGATAACAACTTAACTCCAGCATGATGTCTAGAGGCTGAAGACATGCCCCCACAAGATTTGTTTAATCCGCCAACTCGTATTCTATCACCAATTTCTATACTCAAATAGACTCCTGACTACTGATATGAAAATATTCACCAAAGAAAGGATAAAGAGATATTCAATTGGTACAAGTGGATGAAATGAAGGTTCAAGTACGAGATCTAGTGAAATACTCAACTCTATGGGAGAGGGTTTGTTTCAATATTGAAACGAATAATGAACTATGCTCGAAGGGATCAATTTCATTTTTTAACGAGATTGAAATAAAAAAGAAACAATTCTCAAGGATATGTGTTCAAACCCTAGACTTTTGTTTTATTTTTTAATGAACTTACCATAGACAAATAAAAATTATGCTCACAGATTCATCTTGATCATAGCTTCCAACAGGAAAATTCTATGGAAGGAATACATCTCAAGGGACATACCTCGACCATGGCTTCCAAGATATATTTGTTGGACAGAAGAACAATGTTCCTTAAGGAATACATGTCGAGCTCTGCAATAGGGGTAGGAATATCATTCTCTAATAGTCCTATTGAAGAAATCACCATGTCAAATACCAGATATAGGTCAAAAGAAGTTTAGCATACAATGAGAGGCTCTTTCTTATCAGCGGTGGAATTCATGGGACATGTTTCCACATAATTCACCCGTGGCAGAGGGGATACCACTCTATTGGAAACATTCATGAAATTTAGATGGTGATCATACGATGATCAAGCCTAATAAATGAAATTTTATCAATAGTCATGATGCTTCCATTATGAGTTAAGTACATCACTTGAAAGAGTGTGGACATGATATCTTTCATAGCATAAACATAGTCTCTCCCAAGGAGTAAATTAAAATCCAAGGGTCCTTGAACTATCATCACATCATATGGAAAAGTTTCCTTCCTAAGGTAATAGGTAACTGAGGAAGGATCCCTAAATATTCACTAGCTCTTCTGTCAAAAGCTAACATATTTTGGTTAATGGGCACAAGTTGAGGGCAGCCAATAGATTGTCAAGCATTTGAAGATAAAATACTAACAAAAGAACCTTCTTCTATAATATTTTTATGCAGATCCCTATCGAAAACCTTCACAATGATTTGGAAATGTATATTGGAAGGAATACAAGTTCCTTTCAGTCTACTCCAATCAAAGGAAATAACCTTAGTACTTGGAGGGGGGTCCATTGGAATTGGTGAAGTGCCCCCTTTTCCATATTAATATGTAGTAATAGGAAAGACCTGAGAGGTATCTACTTTACTCTCCTAGGGAATAGTAGGATCAATCGATGATGGAAGCGAATCGATCACTTGATCAATAAGATTGACCACTTGAACTTCACTCTTCAAGCAGAGAGTGGGATTGACCGATGATGGGATTGGATTGGCTGCTTGATCGACCAATGGTGGGATGGGAGAAAATTTATGATAATTGGTTGGAATTTGCTGTACAACAACAATCTCTTCCAACAATTTCGAGGATTTATCCATATGAGGGAAAATGTGAGTTTCATGAATTATTTCACATAAACTACAAGGAAATTTGACTCTACTTTTCCTTTCCCCAACTGTACTATGAATAGTTGATGTATTTTCATCAACATTATGTCCAAAGGATAGTGACATCGGTTGTTGGGAACTCATAGAACACACTTATAAGACCTTGGATAAACTAGGTAAATCCTTGAGAAGATGGTCACCTTACAAATCCTACAAGGGAATTTGAGATGGCAATTTATATTGGTAGTCTTGACGACATCATGAACACTACTAGTATGATGAACAATAGTTGGTTGCTTGTTTCCAGCATGACCTACGACGGTTGGAATCTTGGCCCCTTGCTTATTTTTATTCTTATTAATCTTCCTTTTCTTCTTCTTCTTATCCATATGGTTACTAGCTTCAGAGCATTCACTAGGTGAAGAAGAAGAAAGGGAAGAATACCTGACGGGAAAAGAAAATGAAGGGTCAACATGAGGTTTATTTTCTTGGGGTGGATTTCTTTCACCCGGTGCATTCTATCACAAAATTGGGTGTCCTCATTTAACCATGGACAATATAGAAATATTTTCACCCAACCATAGGAACAAAGGCCACCCCCGAGCACCTTAACCTTGACAGAGAGAATAATTCTAGTAGAAGGTCAATATCCAACAAAGGCTAGTGCACCAAGCAAAGATAACTAAAGACCAAGTGGAAATTCCAATCCAAAAACCGAAATTTCAGTTGCAGTAGCTGCAACTGCAACTGCATCTCCTCTCCAAACTTGCGGACCACTGGTCTTATGCAATTGCAAGTGAGTGATTAAAAAATGAGCTCTAGCACCCTCTATTTACACTTCTCAATCTCAACTAAATGGGTCGACGTTTCTTCCTAGGGGATAATAACTCAACATTAATTTTTCCATTAAGCTGACTTGTCTTCTAGAGTTATTATCCAAGTCTTTAGGGTTTCTTTTGATTCCTAGAATATTCTAGTCTTCTCAAAGGTTACAAGTGGAGGTTAATACCTCTTGAAACTACCATCATATCAACACTCCATCCTATATAGCGAGGTATTAAAGGAAATGGTATTAAGTAAAAAAACCATTCAACTAGTAGCATCATCATAGCCGTACAGACTATCTCATGATCAAATCACGAGCACCATCATTACTGTCCAACTAGACAGTCTCCATGGAAATAAGAACAATGAAATGCAATAGAACACAAATGTGTCTCTTAATAGTAGTATACAATTACTATCCAGTGGTACACAACCACTCTCAGTAGCACACTACTACTAACCAGTGACACACAATCACTATCAATGGATCACATTCACCACAGTAGCATACACCTATTTTCCAAAGACATACAGTCTCTACAACAATCATATCACATGATATCAATCTACATAATTAATAACATGATACAAACCGAGTCATATGGGCACTTGTTCCACTCACATATGTGAGATCTCGAAGAGCATCTTCCCTTACAAAGTAAAATATCATCTATGGGCTATTTGGACTATTCTTCCGAAGCATAGAAGAATAGTTGTCCCTGATTTATGAGCCTGGACCATTCACCTAAATGGGCCATTCCTCTGACACTAATCATAGTGAAACCTTTATAGAATGAGTTTTCCCTAGGGAATGTATGTCCCTGATTGTTGAACCTGGACCATTCACCTAACTGGGCCATTCCTCCATCATTAATCATAGTGCAACCTGGAGAGAATGATTCTTCCCTATGGAATGAATGTTCGGACAATTTCCTAAGGAAATGATTGTTCTACACCAACGTCCAAAACAGACCATTCTTTGAAACTACTCACAACTATGAACTTCAAAAGATTGATTGCCTCGCGAGGCAGACCATTATTCTTGACCACTACTCAGAGTGAATACCAACAATAATGATTATCCTAGACCATTCACCCACATTGACCACAAGGCGAATCACTGTCTATAGTACATCAACAATCTATCAGACCATTTTCATCATGGAAATGATTGTTTGATCTGAACCATTTTCTGAACTAGAAAATTCTTGTCCATCAGAAATCTCGAACCACTTTCCGGACTGGAAAGGAACTGCCCAACCTGCACCATTTTCCAAACTGGAAAATGACTGCCCATGAATCAACAATATGTATCAATGATCCCTCCCAACCTGGGGATCCGTCTCTTCCCTTTCAACTAAGGGGTTATCTCCATGAGCCTGATCTTGTCCCGTAAGTATGAAAACTTTATCATGGACAAAGGCTTTATCAAAATATCTGCTACCTGATCATCTGTAGAGATATACTGGAGTTTATCTTCTCATTTCAAGACTTTATCATGAACAAAGTAGTAATTTATATCAATATGTTTTGATCAGTAATGAAACACTTTGTGTTCTGATAGCGTTATACAACTTTGATTGTCACAGTAAATTATGGTCAAATCTAGTACCTAATCAAATAATCAATAAATCATCTTCCTCAACCATACTTCTTTGGTACATGTCTCACATGTTGCGATATATTCTACTTATGGTGTGGTGAGTGCGATAGGCTTTTGTTTCCTTCTATCCAATGATATCATAGCAGAGCCCAAACTGAAACACATCCCTGAAGTACTCATTTGGTCTTTTGCACTCCTTGCCCAATCTGAATCTATGAATCCATGAAGTTGTATATCACTAGATGAGGTGTATATTAAATCATAGTTTAGCTTCCCATGAGTATATCTTAGAACATGATTTTCAGTTATCCAATGCTCATGTTTGGGTTCCATCTAGAACTAGATTAAGCGTTTTACAACAAAGAAAATATCTAGTCGAGTATTCACTAGATACATCAACGACCCAATCAATTTTCGATTTAGGGATGGGTCTACTGGATCAAATTCTGAGTCTCTTACTTTTCTTATATCTTTGGTCATAGGAGTGGCCATGGATTTGCAATCCATCATTCCAAATTTATGAAGAATATTCACTGCATACTTTCCTTGTCAAAGGAATATTTTACCACGCTCCTGCCATACTTCTAGTCCCAAGTAATATTGCATGAGACCAAGATATTTCATATTGAAATCACAATCTAATTCCTTCTTACATTGCGTGATGAGAGACTCTACACCTGTCAAGAATAAGCCGTCGACATATAGAAGCAAAATCAAAGGTGCATTGTTCACAACCTTGTAGTAGAGATTTGAATATGGATGACTCTTAGAGAAACCAAGTCTTACTAAGTAATTATCTATTCTAGCATACCAAGCTATTGGAGCTTACTTGAGTCCATACAAGGATTTATTTAATATGAAAACATGAGGGTCTCTAGAATGTACCTCCAAACCTTGAGGTTGTTAAATGTATACATATTCTTCAATTTCTCCATTGAGAAAATTTTTCTTTACATCCTTCTAATGTAGACTTTGTCCCATGGAAGAAGCAAGAGACATAATGGCTCTAATAGAAGTATATCTGGAAACAGGAGAAAATGTTTTGTCATAATATTCTCCCTCCTCTTGGGAGAACCCTCTAGCTCCAAATCTTGCATTGTATTTTTCCACGCTTCCGTCCACTACATGTTTGATCTTATCGACCCATTTTGAAGTTAACAATGATTTTTCCTTGGGTCTAGGAACAATTTCCCACACGTCATTTTTCATGACAGACAAATATTCTTCTGTCATGGATTATTTCCACTATTTCTTCTTAGTTGCTTCTTCAAATGTGGTGGGTTCTTCATTTATATTATTTTTCATACATGTTTCATAAATGGAGAATCTTTTGGGCTTTCTTCTTTTATGAAGGTGCCAATTGGAGTTTGAGTCTTTCTTCTTCTTATAGAGTATCTTCAAGACAAGATGGATGTTTTCTAGTTTTTTCTAAAATGACGTATTCAATAGGTTCACATGGTTGCATCGGATGATCAAGTTTTTTTTGTTATTCATTCTGAATTTCTGGAAGACATGTGCTTTATTCTTTAGGATATTCGTATTGTTCTTCTTCCATGGATTCTTCTATAGATTTCTGGAAATCCATATTCTCATTGACGGTTATGTCTCTGCTGACTTCAATCTTATGTTTTTCTGGAATATAGATTATGTAGGATTTGGATTATTCACTATATCCAACAAATATGCCCTTATTTCCCGAGGGTTCTAGTTTCTTCCTTTAATCCTTGGGAATATGAATGTAAACAAGGAACCCAAAGATTCTTAAGTGTTCCACATTGGGTTTCTTTCCCGAGAAGGATTCTTATGGAGTCATATCCTTCAATATGCAGTGGGGACTTATGTTATGAACATATATTGTTGTCATGGATGCTTCTCCCCATAAATACATGGATAAACCTTGATCATTCATTACTGCCTTCACGATTTCCTCAATGGATCTATTCTTCCTTATGCTACACCATGTTTTTTTAGGATTATGAGGAATGGTTATCTCCCTCCTAATTCCTGTTTATTTTCAAAAGGAAACAAATTCCTTGGATGTGTATTCTCCTCTATTATTTGTTCTCAAAGTCTTGATTTTCTTGCTTGTGAGGTTTTCTATTTCTTCTTTGAATTCTTGAAACTTCCTGAAAAATTCATACTTTCTCTTCAAGAGATATAACCAAGTCTTTGTTGAGTAATTGTCTATGAATATTATTACATAAGAAAGGGAACCTCCTAGAGATTTGACTGGCATTAGACTGCAAACATCTGAATGTATTAAATCTAGTATTTCCTCATATCTATTATTGTTACTTGAGAATGGATTCTTAACATTTTTACCAAGAGCACATCCTCTATAAATTCCTTCATGTGTATATTGTAGTTATGGTATTCCTTGAACCATGTTCTCGAGGAAATTTAATTATTGATAGTTAATATGAGCATAACTTATATGAAAAAGTTCATTGGGATTGAATTCATCATGTATAAGAGCTTGATCATTACGTTCTAGTAGTTTGTATAATATTCCTTCACGAGTTCCAATAACTTTAGCATTATCTATGTTGGATTCTCTAGACCAAGATAGTATTTCACCATTTACAAAGGCTATTCTATTTCCTTTTTCTTCTATGAAAGATATAGATACAAGGTTCTTTTATAAACCAAGTAAATATAATACATTACTCAAATGAACATTGTTACATGATTTCAATTTGATGGAGGCTTNTAGTATTTCACCATTTACAAAGGCTATTCTATTTCCTTTTTCTTCTATGAAAGATATAGATACAAGGTTCTTTTATAAACCAAGTAAATATAATACATTACTCAAATGAACATTGTTACATGATTTCAATTTGATGGAGGCTTGACCAATTCCTTCGACTAGATAGGTGTTCTTCTCTCCAAGTTCTACCTTGTAGGATGTCTTCTTTTCATTCAGATTTGAGAGTCTGACCTGGTCTCCTGTCATATGCCTAGAAGCTCCACAATCAATTATTCACATGTTGTCTTCAATATTTCTTGTAAGAGATAAATAGTGTAGATGCTATATCTTTTCATTCATGATTTATGTACATTGATAGTTGGTCAAACTTTGACTTTGACTGGTCAAATGTTGACTTTGACCCAAAATATCAACCTTGAAATTTTTTCCTTCTAAGAGTGCCAATAGGTGTGCTAGACTAAGGCACACTAGAATATACTCTCCTTGAGTGAAGTGTTCCATAATAAGGTGTTGGGAAAAAGGTTCTAGGATTTGCAGCTGCACCTACTAGTAACCCTAGCAGTAGTGTTTCAATAACTGTACCTCCTAGAAACCCTAGAGATAGTTCTTCAATGAGATCGATAATATTATGGCTTAGCTTCCTTCCAATGGTTAGACTGACTGAAGGAGGTGTGGGCCCATAATGTTTTAGAAAAGTGGGTATGCTCATTTAACCATAGACAATATAGAAATATTGTCACCCAACCATAGGCACAAAGGACACCCCCGAGCACCTTAACCTTGACAGAGAGAATATTTCCAGGAGAAGATCAATATCCAACCAAGGATAATGCACCAAGAAAATATAACCAAATACCACACAAAAATTTGAATCCAAACATAGTAATGTCAGTTGCAACAGCTGTAGTTGTAGCTCTTCTCCAAACTTGTGCACAACTGGTCTTATGCATTTGTGAGTGAGTGAGTCACAAATGAGCTCTAGAGCCCTCTATTTATACTGCTCCATTTTAACTGACTAGGCCAACTTCTCTTCCTGGGGGATAATAACTCAATATTACTAGGCCAACTTCTCTTCCTGGGGGATAATAACTCAATATTAATTATTCGATTAAGTCGACTTGTCTTCTAGAGTTATTATCCAAGTCTTTATAGTTTCTCTTGCTTCACGAAATATTCTAGTCTCATGAAAGGTTACAAGTGGAGGTTAATACCTCCCACAACTACAATAATATCAACACATTTGATATTACCGGAGTGGAAAAAAACCATACTGGTAATCTAATAGTGAATCATGGAAGACTCAAAGCAACAGTAAAGGGAGGAGAAATGTTTCAAGAAGAAGAAAAAAAAGGTTCCCCAGGAAAAGGGGTCCCTTGGTTGGTCATTCTGGGAACTTGTTACCCATGATTTTGGTCTTCATGATGATGTATTGATGATGGTGTACTCAGGCTCTTCATAAGAACTTTCTTTTGAGAAAAGTTACATTCATCTCTTCCTAGAAAACTCATTTTTGAAGAAGGTTCGCAGGTTGCTAATATATTTGGGTGCGAGAATGACCCATTCTCGCAGGCTGTTTTAAGCCAGAGTGCGAACTTCTCGCACTGTGTTGAATAGCCAGGGTGAGAACTCTTCCTAAAGCATGGAAAAAGATGAATTCTCGATGTTTCTAGAAGGGAGTCTTCTAGAAGAATGGGTTGGCATTTGAATGGTTATCCTTGTACTCGATTCCCTGATATTTTGGGATCATTCTTATCCAAGTAACTATCTCATTCTCTCCTATATATTGAGGGAATTCTCATGGAAAAGGTTAAGCAAGATTCCTTGGAGAAATGGTGAAAGAATTGTGTGAAGGACTTAGCTTGAACAACAGCTTGGAGACTCTAGCAAGTCTATCAAGAGGATTTGATCTTCTTCATACAAGGATTGAGCAAGTGTGTGTGTTGGAGCCAAGAGCCATCGAAAGGAAGCTTGCAACATCAAGGTGATCAGGTTGTAATCTTGACTTTCAATCAATATGATACAATGGCATGTCCCTTTCCCATAAATCTATTCTCACTTTATTGTGTAATTCCTTGATCATACACATAAGTTCACTGTTGAATATATGTTGTTATCTTCACTTTGGTTGGTTTGTGTTGTCTTGGTCTTGACCTCACGAGAGCACCGGAGCGAAGCAGGAGCAACAAAGACCTTAGGAAGCGATACTAAGGTATGTTACTTGTTTCTTACTACTAGTTAATTCAATGGTCAAAACTTAGGGAAAGAGTCATGTCCTGTCTTGTTTTGTTCTAAATCTAGGTGGATCTAGGGAGATCTGTTAGTGTCCGCACCTACCGATTTGTCCGATAACAAAATTGGCGACTCCACTGGGGATCATCCCATTTTCTTTGTGGCTTTTGGTGTTTTTCTGTGGCCATTTTCTCTTGTTTTAATTTTCTCCTTTCCTATCAATCTCTGAGTCTTCAGGATATCCTGATAGACCCTCTGGGGCCAGAGGCCTTTTCAAATTTTCTTTCATTTTCCAAAAATTTGACTAGTTTCAGAGGTTCTGGCACTGCACTTCACTGTAGCCTGCGAGAATCTATAGAGTTCGCACTCTGCCTTTAGGTTCAGTGTGATGTTCTCGCACTCTGCTCAAGGGCCACCTGCGAGAATCACTATTTCTCGCACTGTGTAATATTACTAGCCTGTAAACTCATTTTTTCAAATTTTTGGATTTGAGTTTTGGCATCTTCAACTGCCCAGATCAGTCTAGGTGCCTCATAAGATTTTCTTGGACCATTGATTGGTGTCTTTCTTGTCTTTTTTTTCATGCATGAACAGTCTTAGGATGTCAAAGGCTCTTCTTGTCACTCTTGTCTTGAATTTCGTTTCTTGACTTTTCTTGGCAAAACCATACTCTCTGATTTTACAATCTGAGTGTGTTTGATTAGTTAAGAACTGGTGATCAGTTGAAAGTTGAGTTTTCTTGGTCTTTATCCTTTTCTTATTGTTTTAAAGATCATATTTTTTCTTATGCAATTGAAAAGACTAGATTGGTTTGCTTGTTATTTTTGTTTTCATTGAAAGAGTGGATTGGGTTTTTCTCATTGCTTGTTCATTGGTTTTTGATTTTCTGTACTCTCATTGGCATGGTGAGGGTCCTTTTTGAAAAGTGAACAAAGTTTTTCTTTCAAAAAATCTTTTTCATCTTCGAAAACATTGAAAATTAATTGTTGCAATTTTTGAAAAAGAAGCACTAGAGAATTGTTATTTCTGCGTGATTTGTTGCATTTTCATTTTAAAGGAAATTTTGCATTGTAGTTCAAGGTTGATCCGAAAAACTTTCTCTTTCCCTCCCATACATAGGATTCAATGAACGGAAAGTGATATATTTCATTCTCATCCATGCATCGTTGGGTCAGAGTCTTATACAACATAAGTCTCATCTCTGTTTCCTTTGAGTAAATCACAGCTCTTAATAACACTATGCAATCATAAAATTTAACTAGTAACTCTTTTATAGGGCTCTATTACACCAACATTTAGCTAGGCTAGCACTTTGGAGAAGGAAGAGAGATACACTTTCCAAAATCACAAAACACACAATAGCATCTTGTGTTAGGGAGTGTTAAATTCCATTTGCAACATCTTGTCCTGGGAAGCCCTTCTCACACAAGGTTCAAGCATGAGGTCGCATTGATATTGGCAGAGTTACTCACCCTTCTTTGTTGATATCAGTGTAGAGATTGCACGTATTACAGGGATCACTCGAAGGTATACCCACAATGATGAGTGGAAGCCTTTTGAGTTGATTTCGGGCTAGATACCCTGCCCTTGTGTGTGG
>SNQJ01S0036674.1:28614-40102 GCA_010110895.2 Picea sitchensis
AATGGAACAAACATGTTCATTTCTCATCCAACTATCAACATCATTTAAATTACAATGAACATCATTTAAATTACACTTAATACATTACATGTTACACTTCCAATAACACAAATTATATTTTAATATATTTTACTATTAAAAAAGAATTATTAATAATTATTTTATTTACTAGAAATGAAGTATCCAATCTAAAAGTAAAAAATTATAAACCAAAGAGTATTAATATTTAATACATTACATGATACACTTCCAATAACACAAATTATATTTTAATATATTGTACTATTAAAAAACAATTATTAATAATTATTTTATTTACAAAAATCTAAAAGTAAAAAATTATAAACCAAAGAGTATTGATATTTAGGAAATAACCTTGTAATAACCTTTATTTTTTCATTACATACTTTTTAAAAATAAATAAAAATTTATAAACACAAGAGCATTGATATTGAGGAAATAAACTCATAATTATCTTTATTTTTTCATTGCATACCTTTTAAAAATAAATAAAAAATTATAAACACAAGAGTAATTATATGGATGAAATAAATTCATAATTACCTTTATTTTTTCATTACATATTTTTTAAAATTAAATATATATAATATATAATGATTTTTTTTATATTATATTTACAATTTTTTTAAGAATTTTTTAATTTAAAGAAGGAAAGTACAAAGTGATATATTTAGCAAGATGAAACATACAAGATAAGGAGAAAGGGTCTGATCAATCATTATGTTGGTTGGAGAGGATTTTTTTGGCCTTTTTTCTTACACACATCAATCCAGCCAGAAGAACTGATAGACTCAACATCCTTAGACACCAAATTCAAGTGGTCTGAAGAAATGCCAGAATTTTGAATTACTAAAGTTAAGGGTGCTTCTTTGTCACTGTTTTAATTATCTGATTCATGAGGAAGTTTCTTAGTGCAAGAGAGCGGGGCTGTAGCCATGATTATGCCATCCGTTTCGACAGGGGTGGCAAAGGATGATCCTCGTACAACTTTGTTGTTTACAGAGTCACTTCTTCCATTTCATGATCCTCCTCCAGCTCTGTTGTTTACAAAATCAGTTCTTTTGTTTCCTGGACCCCCATAGGGATAGTACTGTTTTGCAGAATTGCTCTTTTTCTCCTCTATATATACTCGACGACCCTTAACTATAATAGAGGATGCCTGAATTGCAGTTTGTACTGAAGCTGCTTCTTTAAATTCAACAAAACCATAACTGGACAAACTTCCTTCCCTGCTCCTAACTTGGACACCAGAAGGCTTAATTGCGCCAAACTTCTTCATCTCCTCCTCAACTTGGGAATGGGTAATATTTACAGGCAAGTTTTTGATAGAAACTGAGCACCCTGTTCCTTCTACAATGTTGTTATCTGTCATATGGAGAGGAGTATAACTTAACGATTTACTAGCTATTGCTTCTTTCTCCCTCACAATTACTTCACGTCCTCGAATTACAATAGGGGAAGCCCAAACTGCAGTTTGGACTGAGGCTACTTCTTTAAATTGAACAAAATCGAAACATGGTAAACCTCCTATCCTACTCCTAACTTGAACCCCAGAAGGTTTTATCGCCCCAAACTTCTTCAACTCTTGCTCAACTTGGGCAGGAGAAATATTCAAAGGCAAGTTGTCGATAAAAATAAAGCACCCACTTACTTTTGCAGTGCTTCTAACTGTCATATTGACAGAAGTGGAATTTGGAGGAGCAGAAATGGAAGCAGTTGATGGACGTTGAGCAGAATTTCGTACAACTCCGGTCTTCACAAGAGGCGGTTTCTTCAGTGCAACAGTGGGTTGTGCTGCAGCATTTTTAAGAATTGAAGAATAGGACATTTTGGGTGCTTCTTGAACTACATCTGGAGTTTCTTGAGCGGGACAAGGAGGCCCTCCATTGTGAACATGTTCTACAGGATTTTGCTCAATCACACCATTCTGAGCTTGAGCTTCAACTACTGGTTCAGAATTAACAACTAGCTCTAATACAAGATTTTCTTTGGCTCCATCTTCTACAAGATTTTGCACAATCACACCATTCTGAGATTGAGCTTCAAAAACTGGTTCAGAATTAACAACTGGCTCTGAGACAGGAATTGCTTTGGCTGCATATTCTACAAGATTTTTCTCAATCACAACATCCTGAGCTTGTGCTTCAACTACTGGTTCAGAATTAACAACTGGCTGTGAAATAGGATTTTCTTTGTCGGCATCTTCTAAAAGATTTGGGTTCTGCTGTTGCGTTTCTTCATCCAAGTACCTAACGATATCATTCAAGATAAAGTGTTCCTTTTCCCGGGGAGCCAGGAAAAAGGATTGAATGAAGGTCCGTGCTCTACTGTTTTAAAGGTAATAAATCCACTTACCAAATCTAGTACTGCATTGTTATAAGATGTTTGTGAATCAATGGTCTTGATCTGGACCTTTGACGCTCTGTAATCTGTAGACGTTACCAGCTGATTGATACCCTCCACAATTGTTACTGACAACATTTTTCCATTGGTGTCTCGGCGACCAATTATGCTGCAATCCTTGTAAAATTTGTATAGCAATTGAGGTGACCGAACAAGAACATCGTAATATGCGTTGGCAAAGACATCCCCAATAATTCACACATCAAGAACAACAACCATGACAGCTTGTTGGACCAATATAGATCATACTAAACAACTTAGGTTAGTTAGACAACCCCGATCTAGATCTATCCTTCCAATTGATGTTGTGTCACTTACGCCCATCAACAGCAAGACAGGATCGGGTTTTAGAACATGTAGCTCAAGGAAAGTCTCGATTCTAATTAACACGAGTAAATGAAGATGTTGACCTCGAATGCCACATGTATTTGTCATGTAGGGGTGTCGCAAAACCTGGTTTCTTCTTGAGTCATATGAAGGTTCCTTGTGTCCTAGTCACACCTCTTAGTCATCTTTTCTATATGATCTCTATACAACAAGATCGATCGGTGTCAGAGCTTTTGGAAAGAAGATACCAACGAAATGTGTTAGAAGAAGAACCCCGACCCCTGAATCACCAACTGGACTGGAAAAATAATGGGATGTTTTCGGCGTAAGATATGATCGGATTTTGACATTTAATAGACCAGTTAATGATCCATCCCACATTTTTTTCTACCTTGTGCATCGATTGAACAACAACAATTTGAAATTGTTGATAGGGCACGTTACAACTTGCGCCTGCATCATCAACCCACAATCGAATTTAATTTTAAAATTCTTTGAGGATATGTTGTTATATTTAACATAACTACACTCATAACCCAAATTAAATGACTAATGCGACAAGGTAATTTCATCCCTATTTAAATCTCTAGAATGGTTTTGAACAATTTCATTATGCGCACAAGTTTGAACTCTAGAGCATCCGAAGAAGCAAAGTAATCGTCTCGAGACTGTGTTGATCTGTAGATTATGAAAACCAGGTTAAACAAGCTAGAGAGGTATTTGTTCAAGTTTTTCAATTCGATGGTCATGATTTGTATATGCATCTGATTTCTTACACTGTCTCTAACTATGTTCTAGCTATAGGTAAAATGCCACTGAGAAATCTAACCACTAGATGCTCGTCAAGTGCACCCAAGCTAAAGGAAGCTGAAATAGGTGAAGGCTCTTCACTACGAGGAAGTTGGAGTACACTCCCAAGGTAGAGTCGGTCATAAAAACCTCAACAAAGAAATCCTTTGTCCAACCTCCGGTATTTGGTGACACAGAAGCAAGCACTAGATCCAAAGTAATGCTCCCATAGTGGGGGGACATTTCCAACAGAATCAACCGAGAGGAGTACCCAGAGTGTATCCCGCACAGTGACTTGGATGTAAGGGTGCTCGATGACCAGGTGTTCCTAAACATTTGATGGTCATATTTGGACATGGTGGTGAGAAGAACCCCATTTTTCCCTTGCATAGAGGTTTTGAGGTGGTTGATCGACCATACAAACATGCATAAATGTTTAATCAATGATGAAAATGGTAGGTGTGTCAAATTTTTCCTCCTGACAAAATTCCATAAATGTTGCAAGCTCAAAGACCTAGAGGAGCGACTAAACACAGACTTCGTGGTGAAGTTCTACGAATCCCATGACACCAACCGGTTGATGGCCTCATGGTGGAGGGAGGACAAGAAGTTTACCAATCGGAGAAATGGTTGTTATGGGATAGTTAACTTGAGGGAAACATACATCTATTTGATGGCTCTCATCTACTGATTGTATGGAGAGAAGGACTGCTCTAAGTTTTTCAGAAGCATGGATTCCCTTGGCATACATAGTGGTAATCTCTGGAAACATCTTCAACTGGGGAGAAATAATTTCCAAACAATTGAGCATCTGTGTACAATAGGCTCAAACACCGAAATAAGGGGAAACACCCTCTTTCCACATGGCCTCGTACCTGCTCGATGTGATCTGTGTGAGAAATGTCTTTGTTGGCATGAATTTAAGTTGTCATGTTGCAGAGCTCTCAGTCCACATTTATTTCATCATACTATGGGAAAACATGTATAAAAAATCCTACGCACTCATTTGCGATGAATTCATCGCTCGTATTCATTTTATTATATTTAAAAATGAATTCTTGAGATTATCTGTAACAACTAAGTAAATGGTAGTGAAGGTAGGCCAATGGTATTTAGATGAATTCTCAACATAATCAGGGTGTTTGGGGCCACTGGAGTGCCACATCTACTACTCGCACACGTCCTAGACCGGCTCATTATGGGAGAAATCTACTATCAGACTATCCTGCATGGATATAACACCACACTAGTTAAGGACAAGAAGCGAGCTTTCATACCCTATGATTTCCATGTGGGGTTTTATTTGGTAAAGGACACTACTCAAGCCAAACAATAAGGGTTGAGCCAACTTCAATTCATGTTCTCGACAGGACGATTCCTCAAGAATGACCCTAAAGGCATGGTCCTTCAGCATGCTTTGTAGGTATCATCTTGTTGGCCATACGCGCATGATAAATTTGAGAATGAAATTTTCATAGAGTGCAGTCAGGACTGGGAGGAGGTTGTATAGAGGATGGCCAACCCGAACATGACAAGGTTCAAATTTATGAGTATGGATGAACAGGTGGAGACAATATAGCAGTCGACTCAAGAATCCCTCGGATCCGTGGAAGAAATCATAGTAGAAGAGACTACAAAGGCACAAAGAAGAGGATTTATCTTGCTAGAAGGGGCACAAAGAATCATTGATCAGTTGCATAGTGACCCTAACCTTGTAGATATGTCGAGGATTCTCGTTGATGACCCAATCGAAAGCAAAGGAAATCTAGGTGGACTAGAGCAAATACAACTTAAAGAAATCACTGGGCCAAAAAACCTTGAAATTCCACCACCACAGATTGCATCACCGAGGGGGATTTAAACCCAGCCTGAGATAGCGAGGACACTAGGTAGGACAATTTTACCAAACCCCTTGTTCGAATTAATAACCATCTACGATGATGATCAGAGTTCGGAGGTGTCCCTGGTGACTCCAGTGCAAATTACAGAGGAAAAATAACTTGAGAAAGCATCTACCCCAGGTCCTGATGCTCCAATTTAGAGCCTTCCATAGAGAGAGCATGAGGTCGAAAGTTCCTTAGACAATGAGCTACTCGATTTGTCGGTAATCCCAATAGAAATATAGAGGGATGAGATGGGATCGGGAGGTCGGAAAGAGGAAGTTTTGTAGAAATAAATCGGCACACTGATATCCGATTACCAAGTGAGTACAGGACCTATACCCAATTCTTCAATTTTAGTTGATGCCTCACTAGTCGATGCACAAAAAATGGAGGTCGCGCCATCAGGACATATAGAAGAAATCCAGGAACCAATCCTGGAACATATACATATGATCGGGAGCCTGGGAAATACGATAACATGGGGAGAACAACAAATCCCTGAACTTGTTGATGAGGTCACTGAAATACAAGCGATCATCTATGACAAAAAAATAAAATCCATCATGAATAGGACTACTAAGAATGGAAGGCTTACACTAGACAACTCAATCCTCCTCACTACGGAGGAGAAGTTGCTCAGCAAAGAACACACCAAGACACCCGAGCTCATCGGTGCAGAGAGGGCTATCACAGATGCCACATGGGCAGAGCAAGAAGAGATGAAAAGGAGCTGGCCACTGCACTTAAGGAGTTGGCACATTTGTGCCATTTGGAAAAATACTATGAGGACTCCGCACATGTCACTGTGTTTTTGAGAAGTGAGTTTCTATATGCCTATGACAAATTCATGAATGAATGAAACCTTTTCACTGTAGGTATAGCTGATTTCCAAGAAGATACCCTTATGGAACTAGTGACCTGCATGGACGTGGAAAGGTGGTACGAGAAGGCTCACCAAGAAGTAGCTAGGATTGATTACATCAACATGGTTCAAAAGGGTTGAGACACCGAAAAGCACAACATTTGGGTGCTGAGGGACAATAGCATAGAACAGATTAGGAAAGAAGCCGAATACTGGGTGAAAATGGCCTAGGAACCTGCTGACAGGCGTAAGTGACACACCGTCAACTGAAAGGTCAAATTCGGACCAGGGTTGTCTAAATAAAACAAGTTGTTTGGAATGAAATAAACTGACGGGTTTAATGGCTCTGTTGGCCAACTAAAATCATAAAAATAATAAAAGAAATGAAACTAATCTATAAAGATTTGATACTAAGAATATAAGTTTAATAATTTAAAAGTGTCAAAATAGAAACATGAATATGTGCGTATGATTATGAACAATGTATATACAACTTGCAAGATTCACTGAATATTTTGCGAAATAGATGTTTTTTTGAAAGTGTTTATACAAGAGATAAAGAAAGCACATGCATTTTTATGTTTTATATTGAATATTTAAAAGTCTAAACTAATGAATACTAAACAAATAAAATTGAAATAAGAATACTCAAATAGTCAAAGCTAATTCAGACTGTTCTTATTTCATTAATAAATAACTTAACTAAATAACAAGTAAACTAACCTGTAACTAATAAAATAAGCTTAATTTATCTCCCTGTGCAATTCAAGATCCTAATTGTCCTGCTTATGATGGAAACCTGTAACAGAACATAGCTAATACTCCCAGAACAAACTCAAAGATGCATTGGAGCAAGAATATAACAACAGAATGATAAATATCTAGATTTGATGACCTTATGATAATCAATACTTATAAAGAGAGGAAACTCAATTCAAAGCATTAATGTGATCCATCATTTAATATTTAGAATAATTCGACAATAATTAAATGGCAGATTGATCACAGATGTAAAAGGGAACAACAAATTACGGGCATCATCAAAGTACTTAATAATAGGAAATACCATACGATAACCAGACTAAAGTTGCATCAAACGTAATAACATTTCATAATATGGAAGCAAAAACATAATATGGTAAGCATCACATAGGTCTAAAGCCAAGTAGTGAACAACTTCTCCATATCAGTCTTCAAAATTATATGTCCATAATGTATCCCAGCCAAATATGCCTTCACTACTAACAATGACCATTATTTAAACCATTTTTGGATTGACAAACTCTTATCATGCAAGATAGAGTGTAATCCCCCAAAATAGATTGTCTCTCAAAAATAGTACAATAGGAAACCACTCCTCTAGGAGTTGGTTTGTCAAAATCATTACAAAATAACAAAGTTTTATCAACATAAAATAAAGAAAATACTAAATAATATAGCGTATGATTCAAGATGGTTTCTCCAAGTAAACAACATCATAATTATCCTTTTCCTGTAGATAGAAAAAAAGAAATTGATATTTAGCAAATAATAAAAACTAATATTAAAAAAATGATAAGCTACAGGATTCTATAGCTAGTCTAAAATAGTAAAAATAAAATCCAATCTATTTTATTTTTAAAACAAAATCAAATTAAAAACAAAACAACCATATTATATTTTAGCAATTTGAAAAAGAGGCATCTCATATATCCGAATCTATGATAGTGGAATTTGCTGAGTTTTTTAATGATCGTATTATTAGATTGCTTAATCCTTTTGCTTATTAAATTTTAGTTTGAATTAATTTGTTTCTTAGGCCTGCAAATTTTCTTTACAATTTGTTTGTTAATGAAACCCTGAGTTGGCTCAATAACAGGAGCAGAAGAAACCTTGTCCTTTGGTACATCCACTACCTCTTGTAATGATTTTCTGGGTGTAAAAAATACATCGTGGTTTTTTACCTAGGGGGTTTGCAAAGAAATAGGATTTGGTTCATTAAACTCACATCCATTATGTGAATCAAAACCTTTCTTCTCGTTCACGAGATTATCGGAATTAGGGTTTAGATTAGAATGCAAAGGTGAGTCGACTGTTTTTTCACGTAGGGAAAAATTGTTTCGACAGAGGGAGCTCTCCTAGGTATCCCCAATTTGGGCTAAATGTGACAGAAGCAAAATTTGTATAAGCCTGTGATGGAAGAGGCTAGACAGAGGGTTCCTCTATTTCTTATAGCGCTTTGACATTTTTCATAGGCTCATCAATAAGAAGAAGGGCATGTTTAACTTGGAACCCAGAAAAACCAATAACAGGATTGAATATCTGACCAAAATAAAAAAAAGCTTACCTCAACCGCAACAGAAATTCTGAGATTTATCCTTCCAAAGAACGAGATGTATCTTTGAAATGGTCCAGTTTCTGGAAAAATTTCTCGTGTGGAAGGTAAATGACCCCATTTCTGAAATGGGTTTTTGTCTGTTTCCCCAAATTCTTAACATTTTTCCCATAAAATCTCCCGAAAAACATGTATCATGTATGCAATTACTGGTTTAAAAAAAAAAAAAACTCAGAGTCATTTGGTTCAATTCGAACCACAAGAGCCATGGTCACTCTCAAATAGACATAGTAGATATCACAGGAAGGAGGATTTAACTTCCAATAAACAAGTAGGAAGGAGAGGTCTCTGAAAACCACAATGACCCGATACCTACGAAGTTTGGAGACTATCATTCTTGATAAAATGAGTTTGGAAAAACAAAAATCTAGAGGGTGCGCATAATTATGAGCCATTACACATGATGAATATCAAACCCTCAACCAGTATCAAATGCCAATTCGAATAATGAATGGGTTCATTAATTTCAACGAGATGAGGTGTAGTCGTGGGTACATCAGACCTGTACCAATTTCCATGAATGTGATATGACTGTTGAGAGCATGAAGCACATATCAAATGTTAATCCAATGTTTTGCACGTTCATATATTTCAAAAAAAAAAATAATATCATACAACAGCCATAGAATTGTTCAAGTAATATTACCCATAACACATGAAAATGTAGCAGTGGATTAATCAATGAGTTTATAAAACCTGAAACTTAACAACATATGGGTTTCTTGAAGGTGTGGTTTCTTTGGTAAAATGCAATAAGAAAAACCAAACTGCAGAATAATTACCCAAACAAAGTTTTTGTTTGAATTTCATGCTTGCAGTCATGAAATTTAAACAAAACAAACGAAATCTAAACGAAAAACTCGTAAATTAAGTTAACCCAATAAATCGCCTTGAAACCAAAAGACATCAATGTTTATAAATGTAAGGAGGTGGCAGCCACATAAAGATTTTATCCCTTTATGATGAATTTTAATTATGATAAAATTTGACAGAATTTGTGGCTGCCAACAATGGCGACACACTAGGTGAAGCAGTTATCTCTGCATTACCAGAAATTTATATCAGGGGTACAGATGAAATAAATTTTGAGAGACAGTTAATGACAGATCAATCATTTTGATAATAACTCAGAAAATAACATAGTCATAGCATTGGATGTATTTCTGTCTGAAAATGCAATTTGGTATCTTATTTAGATAACAGGTGTAGCAATGTTTATACATATGACTTTGATATCGTTGACAGGGCCACTGTTGCCAGCAAGTATCCATAGCCTCGGCAGGGATGCCATTTAACCCACTCTAGTACCTTTATCCTGTCCAAGAGTCATACATTCATGATACAAAAATATCTTCACATTTGTTCAGATTAACAGACATACCCGAGGATCTTCTTAAACCGAAAATTTCTTCGCTGCTAGTAGGCTTGTTCAGTGCCTTGACCATGTGGCCTTGGTATCATGTTTGCATTTACCCACTACCAACAGACTTGTTTAGCATCTCGATGAGTTTACTTACAATTCCCATGTAATGATCCCAAGCCATTCTGCAAGGATCATCACTGTTTTGGTGTCTTTTGAAAACTTTTTCGAAGTGAGGTATTTCGTCAAACCCTTTTCTGATCTACTTGTTTAGATGTGTTTATATGTGTGTATGAAACAAATAACAGAAAGAGATAACCATGGGACATACCTAAACCATATGCAATAAGATATACAAGCCAAAACATATCAAATCTTCTTTATTCATAAAATAGAAGAACATGCTACAATGGAGATGCCGATCTAGAATGCTCAACAGATGGCCAAGATGATAGACAATGGATAACAAGTATGAGCTGCTAGAAAATGATCCTGACAATACAAAATAAGCCTCCAAAGGCTGGATAAGAGATGAAGACCAATGCCAAGTGCCAAACCCCTCACCACTGGAAGATGCCACGCTCTGTTGGATAACAGAAGCTTCCCAGCAATTCGGCCTTGGTGCCAAAGATGTCCAATCACCTCTAGAAAGATGCCAAACAATAGATTGGGTGATGGTAAGAACAACCCAGGTCCCCGAATCTCCAAGGTCCCTCATAATATTGGTAGATCTAAACTCCTCCACTGAATGGTGCTCCCCACTGGATGACTAAAGCCCTAGATAATTCGTCCCTGATGAAGGAGGCCACAAAATGATATGAAACTCTCCACAATGATATATAAGGATGATTCAATGAGAAACCAAGTGCTCAAATCCTCAAATACCTGCTAGATCCTTAGATCTAGCTACCCTTCAAATAATGGTGCACCCTCCTCTTGGGAAAACATCCCACTCTCAATACAAATCGATCCTCCATTGAAAGACTCCGGAAAACCACCAAGAATGATGCCAAGACACCTACAAAGGAAACCCAATACCTCAAATTCTTGGAATCCCTTCTCCTCATCTAGGACGAATCCCTCCTCAATGAATGGTGCACCCCCCTTGCTGGAAACCCCCAACTGGTGCACCCTCTCTCTATCTGCACAAGGAACTGATGTGGAATCCTTCTGCAACTGAGTAGATCTAGAACTAGAATGGTGTGGGAGCGTATTGCAGCTCTGAGACCAAGCTTGGGGCAAGCTAGGTGGAATCTTTCACCACTGAATCGTCTTCTAGGGTTTTTTAAGTCAAAACCCCCAAGAGATGGGCTCACTAGCTAAAGTCAGATATCAAAATAAGATCATACATGAATGAATGAGAAGAGGCCCTTGCCTTTCCTTTATAATTTTTGTCTCACCTTGTCCCTCCAAAGTGACTTTAATTTTATTAATATTTAATTAATTAATTAAATCACTTTAATTAATTA